>JAADXR010000053.1:0-104159 GCA_023337935.1 Elongisporangium anandrum
CCCCCCCCCCCCCCCCCCCCCCCACGCCCGGATACATGATAAAGTCGCTGTACCGGCGGATGACGGAGAACGACGTCTTGGTGTCACAGTCGACGTTCATACCCTCGCCCTGCGTCTCGTTCAGTTGCTTTCAACAATAGTGGACACTACGTAAAAGTTGCGGGATGATGTGACAGTGCGAACCTTGGAAGAGAATGGAGGATGCGACGCTCATGGAAGCCGACTACTGAGCTTCCGTGGCAATATGCGCATGCGAAGAGAAGCGACGCTGAATGATACATCCACCCAAACAACAGGTTTACCGCGTTTGCTGGGTTGTTTGGCAATTCCCTCGTGGTCGTGTCATCAGTGATGACTCCACCATCCTGAGGTCCACTCATCCCTCATCTTCAACTTCAAACGAACTTCAGGCTGAAGTTCCTGTTGGCTGCCAACGCTGACACAAACGCCTGCGCAAACCGTCGCAAGCGGCCACCATTGGCTATTATCCTCCAGTCAGCCGCATTAAGCTGCGAGGCTGGAGTGTGGCTGCAGACATTATCACCATCCAGAGGTCCGCAATGATGCGTCTTTGTGCTGATGCGGTCATCATCGTTGACACACATGGTTCAATTCGTAATAAATTAAAACTATGCGTCTATTTCCGTAATTTGCTAAACTGAAGTTGCTGGGTGAGTCTCCTCGGCAGCTCACTGTCGATCTTGCAACGGACCCAGCAGATCCCTCCAGAGACCATGGCCTTCCAGCCGCTGCGCAACGGCGCCTTCTCCTCCGACGCCAAGGCCGTCTGCATCGGCAGCGGCCGCTTCCTCGTACGTCTGCAGCGCTCTAAAGGGGGACTGCCGCCGTCTGCCGCCAGTGCTGACGCCTTGTTCTCTCTGATCTGCTCATTTAACAGCGCGCCATCCTGGTGCCCACGCTGCAGGCCGCTGCCAGTCCCGGCGTGATCGTGGCGCAGACCCGCGGCTGCGACTTTGTGGACGCTACCATCGTGGCCAAGGGCGTGTACGAGATCGACACGATCCAGCGCGACGGCCAAGTCACGACGGCCAGCGTGCAGCTCGAAGGTGCGTTTGCGAATTCGCCCGCGTTCTTTTGCAGAAAGAAGACTCACGTGGTTGTGGTCGTTTTGCAGCGGTTGGTTCGCTGGGCAATGTCGACGGACGCGCTGCGTTCATGGCTCTGCCTGCCAAGCTGCCGGCCCTGAAGTACGTTGGCTTTGGCGTCACGGAGGCCGGCATCGCGTCGCAGACTCAAGTGATCAAGGACCTCGCTGAGTTCCTGTACCACTGCTCACAGGCCATTCCAGGTGCGTTGCATCCGCAAAGACACCCATGTCCTTGCCCATGAGCTAACTGATGCTGCTTGTCTCTATAGAAAACGTGCTCTCGATCGTCAACACGGACAACATGCCTGCCAATGGCGACGCCATCAAGAGCTTCGTGCTCGAGGCGCAATTCGAGGGCAAGCCGGCCGACGCCGCTGCGTTCGTGGCCTACCTGAACGCCAAGGTGGTCTTCCACAACACCATGGTCGACTGTCTGGTCTCGCACCGCGCAGGCAACACGCTTGTGCCGCTTACCGAGCCGTGGCCGACCAAGACGATCGTGGTCGAGGACCTGCAGCACGTTCTGGAGGTTGAGAAGCTGCGCACACTGGCCGGCATCCACGTGCGAACCAACAGCGCCGCGGAACTCAAGCAGGACCAGCTGCTCAAGCTCAGCGTGGCCAACGCCGTGCACACGGCCATAGTGTACCTGCTTGCGATCTCGCGTCTGCGCAACGTGCGCGAGAGTCTGGAGCACCCGATCGTGCGCGAATACGTGGATCTGCTGTTCGCCAACGACATTCTGCCGTCGCTCGTGGCGCGTGGCGTCTCGCGTGAGGTCGCGCAGGCCACGTTCGACGAGTGGATGGCCCGCGTGGAGAACAAGCACTTCGGTCTGGACACGTTCTGGGTCGCCCAGGGCGGCATGTTCAAGCTTGGCGTCCGTCTGTTCAACACGGTGCTGGCCAACGCCAACAGCGACCCGAACTACCGCCCGAGCGTGTTCATGTCGTTTGCTACGGCCGTGATCCTGCGCTTCCTGACGCCCGCGCAGGACGAATCGCGTCGTCCGGACACCCCGGAGCCCGTGTTCGTGGGCGAACTGGACCCGATCCAGGACCATACGCCCATCTTCTCGCTCACGGAGAAGACCTGGACGTACGGCAACGGCCTCACGGCCAACCTCTCGTCAGGCAAGTACGAGTTCACGGACGGCGCCCAGGGCCGCGTGGCCAAGCTGCTGCAGCGCGTGAGCCGCGAGGTCTTCCACGCGAGCAAGAGCAGCAGCAACACCTTCACCAAGGACGCGACTGCCGAGGCCTCGTCTGAATCTTCTGCCAGCGTCGGAGTGGCCATCGCCACGGTGCTGAGCGTGCTGCCGGGCTTCGACCTCACCAACGACGTGCACTCGTCCTTCGCTGCTGATGTCGCCGCGCTGTACCAGCGTCTGATCTCGGGCAAGCGCACCAAGGGCGGCTGCTCCATGGACGTGCTCAAGGACATCCTGCGCAACCAGCAGATCAGCGAATACCTGAGCACCAAGGAAGAGCTTGCCTCGTATGTGCGTGAGGCCGTGGGCTCGGTGCCCGTGATCGACGTGCACACGCATCTCTTCCCGCCCACGCACGGCAAGCTCATGCTCTGGGGCATCAACGAGCTGCTCACGTACCACTACCTCGTGGCCGAGTACATGATGACGGCGCCAATCGAGATCGAGGAGTTCAACACGTTCTCCAAGGAGAAGCAGGCCGCTCTCATCTGGCAGCACCTGTTCGTGGACCGCTCGCCCATCTCGGAGGCCTGCCGCGGCGTGCTCACGACCGTCAAGCTGCTGGGTCTGGGCCATTTGCTGGAGAAGCGCGACCTGCCTGCCATCCAGGAGTGGTTCGCCAAGCAGGACCCGGAGGAGTACGTGGACACGGTCTTCCGCATCGCTGGCTTGCGCTACGCCGTGATGACCAACATCCCGTTCGAGCCCGAAGAGGCTCGCCACTGGCTCGGCGACCCGGCCAACAACATCCCGCCGCCCAAGTGGTCTCGCAAATACTTCCGCTCGGCGCTACGCGTGGACCAGGTCCTGTTGGGCGACTGGGCCTCCATCGGCCCCACGCTCGACGTGTTCCAGCTGCCGCACACGCTGGAAGGCTGCCGTGAGCTTCTTTTGCGCTGGATCGACATCATGCAGCCCGAGTACTTCATGGCTAGTGTGCCCATTCACTTTGAGTACCCGGCAGACGATACCCCCGTCACGGCTGCCGGTGCGCTGCCCACGGGCGCCGACCTGCTGCTCAAGGTGCTGCTGCCGCTCGCGGAGGAGAAGAAGCTGCCTATCGCGCTCAAGTTTGACAGTGTGCGCCCCATCAACGCGCGTCTGGGCGTGGCTGGCGATGGCGTCAAGCCCAGCAACGTGGACATCCTGATCAAGCTGTGCAACCGCTTCCCGCGCGTCAAGTTCCTGGCCACGTTCCTCTCGCGCGTGAACCAGCACGAGGTCACGATCACGGCCAACAAGTTCCGCAACCTTCACCTGTACGGCTGCTGGTGGTACTGCAACAACCCGTCCATCATCGACGAGCTCACGCGCATGCGCATCGAGATCCTGGGCACGGCCTTCACGAGCCAGCACTCGGACGCGCGCGTGCTGGACCAGCTCATCTACAAGTGGAGCCACTCGCGCGAGAACATTGGCGAGGTGCTGGTCGAGATGTACGACCAGATGTTCACCACGGGCTGGAAGATCTCCAAGGCCGACGTGCAGCGCGACGTCCAGCGGCTCTTTGGCGCCAGCTACGAGGAGTTCATGAGCAAGGAGTAAGGCGCTCTGCATGTATCCATCAATCCAATCTGCGTTGCTTCCTATTGTATCCTTTCTATTGCGGTGTCACTGGGATGGCGGCCCAGAGCGCGAAGCTCTGCATGATGATGGACGCGGCCACCGTCACGTTGAGCGACGCAGTGCCACCGCCGTACTGCGGGATGTACACGAAGTCGTCGCAGATCGCGACCTGCGCAGCGTTCATGCCGCTTCCCTATCGACAGCAACACAGTGAGTATGACATTCCAGCAGCTCCGTTAGCTCCATTAGACGCACCTCGTTGCCCATGATGAAGGCCGTGTGGCCCTGGAACGGCTGCTCCAGAATGCTCTTGGCCGAGGCGAAGATCTCGACGCCCACGATGCGGATGCCGTTCTGCTCGCAGTGCTCGCGACACTCGCGCAGCGAGTTCATGCGCGTGACCGGACAGCTGAGCGACTGCAGGAAGGCCTGCTGCTCGTCCAGGTCCCACTTCTTCTGGCCCACGACGAAGACGTGGCTCACGCCGAAGGCCGAGGCGCTGGCCAGCATGTTGCGGATGTTCTTGGCCTTCTGCACATTGTTCACGATCAGGAACTGCTTCCACTGCGGCGTTCCCGTCGACGCATCCACTTGCGCCATGTCCATCCGCCTAGTACTTACCGTATTGCAATCACATGAGTGCCAACGTTAGGTGGTACACCCTATTTATTGACCTTGTTTAAGGTTGACATACGCACATTATTCTGGGCAGAGTTGACTGTTAAACGCCCGCTTCAACTTGACCTTGGACCTTCCTTTATGCTGCTGATTGATGACGAGACGGAGATGGAGCAGGCAGGGGAGGATAAACAATTGTTGACACTGGTGATTACTCCAGAGGATGCTTGCTTGAGTGGAGTGATCAGATCAGATGCGGTCCACGTCTGTCCCAGGATCCGTTTCGGAGATTTGCCGCTGGGAAGCGATGCGCAGACCGGCCGAGTGCATGCAGCTGCGTCTGTTGGGTGCGAGTGCTGACCCATTCATGAGCTTACTCTTCGGATGGGCAGGCACAGCCGTCTCCATCAATGACTCATCAATGAAGCGCTATTGTTCAAGTGTGTACTCAATGTAACGTCTGGCTCCAGTCTTATAGAACAGCTACGTGGAGGAGAGCTTGGGGCATGGACTACGCTTCGTGGGCCAGCAGACCACGCTCATCGGACGGAGTCGACTCGTCTTCCTCTTGGTCCGCGTCTCTCTTCCCACAGCGGACGCACTTTCGCCACACGGTGGAGATCCAGTCGTCCGGATCGGCAGTCAGCGTGTCGCTGGACGGGTACACGAACACCAGGTAGAGCAGGAACACCGCGTAGAAGGCCGCGAAGCAGCCCAGCGTGATCCATGTATATACAGAGGGATCGTTGGGCAGCACTGTCTCGAGGATCGAATACACGAGCGCGTAGTTGACGCTGCAGAGCAGCGCTGTGCCCACGAGCAGCAGCATCGCCACAACACGAGAGTTCACAAAGGTCTTGCTCATGAGACGGCGATTGGACGTGAACGCCAGCAGAGGCAGCAGCGCAAACGGAAGCTGCACGCTCTGCAATACATTGAGCAGCTCGTTGAAATGGTCGCTCTTGAACGAATGGCTCTCACTGACCAAAGCCACGAGCACGGCCGGAACAAGAGCCACGGATCGAGTGAGCGCTACGCGCTTCCAGGCCGAGATGCGGATGTCCAGAAAGCCCTCCATGACGAACTGGCCGGCGTACGTGCCCGTCATGGTCGATGCCTGGCCAGACGCCAGCAGCCCAATGGCCCACACCACCTTGGCGTACGAGCCGAGTGACTCGCGCACAGCTTCTCCAGCCTCTGCAAGCCCGATCTCCTGGCAATAACCGGCATTCGGGTGCTCCATGGCACCCAAAATGCCGATCGCAGGCTGCGGCCGCCCGTCAACGTAGCATGGCGTGCAATCGCCAGGGAAGACGCACACATCGCCAGAGAACGCGTCGTAGATGGGCGATCCAGACTCCAAGGCGGCCTTGACTGGAATGCACGACGTCTGGATGCCCATGCCCGCCAGACTCGAGTAGGATTCTGTGCTCAGATTGGCGCAAGCCGTGCTGTAGAAGCTGCTGGCGAAAACGCAGATAACAGCCGAGTTGATGAGGAAGCTCACGAACAGAGCGGTCGAGGCTTCGAGCGAGAAGTAGTAGTTGGCTTCACGCACAGCTCGGTGGTTGTGTGGGTTGATGCCGCGCGATTGCACGAGCGCCGAGTGTAGGAAGATGTTGTGCGGCATGATGATCGAGCCGAGCGTGGCCACGGCCTGCATGACGTCTTGCTGCTTCATCTTGGGCTCTACGAGCCCCTTGATGATCTCGATGCCGCTGGGCGCGCTCACAGTGAAGTCCACGAAGAAGCAGATGCACATGGTCGAGATGAGCAGCAGGAAGAACAGCTCCAGATAGCGACTGCCAGTGCCGCTTCCGCCGCGCTTGCTGTCCGCATGGTGCAGCGCCAGGAACGTGAACGTGTCGAGCCCCGTGAGCAGGCAGCCGACCCAGAGCGGCAGGCCGAACAGGATCTGGAACGCGATGGCGGAACCCAGCACCTCCTGGATGTCGCTGCCGATAATCGCGAGCTCCGTCATGATCCAGAGCACGAACGAGACCGCGCGCGGGTACTCGTCACGACACAGCTGCGCCAGGTGCTTGCCCGTGCAGGTGCCCAGCCGGGCGGCCAGGATCTGGTAGCAGCCACCGGCCATGGTGCTCAGCAGCACGACGTAGAGCAGCTCGTAGCGCGTGTAGGCACCGCTCTGCAGATCGGCCTCCAGGTTGCCAGGGTCCAGATACGCCATGCTCATGAGCCAGCCAGGACCCGTGTAGGCCCAGAACGTGCGCCAGGAGAACGCAGCGCGGCGCTCGGGGAGCTCCTCCGGGTCCTCATGGAGCTCTTCTTCTTCGCGCAACTTCATCTTTGCAATGGGTTTATTTAACTTCCAAGATACGGATATCCGATAACTGTCACACGGCTTGTGATTGGCTGAAATAAGGTTCTATGGATAATTTGATTGGAGGGATACAGCAGGTTGAGTGCATCTGATTGGCCGAAGGCGCGCATTGATGGCTTCTTCACTGGAGCCCCGGTCTCTTCAACATCCCGGTCGTCAAGACGATCTCGATCACCGTCTCCAGTCTTGTAGGTTGGCGGTGATGAGAAAGCCAGCGACTACGAAGGAGACCTTGCGAGTACGCAGCAGCAGCTCTTCTAAAGAGAAAACAACAAATCAGACCGCCATACATGAGCTACTGCCAGCGCGGAGATAAGCCATTTGTTGGCTCATCGCAAACAGGTAGGCATGCGCTACTTGAGCCCACTCCTCGCCTTGTTTGGAGCAGCGCTGGTCCACCTCCCAGAGATGGCCTTCCGCAGCCAGTAGCGACAATCGTTTGATCGTCCTGGTCTTCTACTAAGCGATGGACCGAACTGTAGCAATAGCAAATCAGCACAGTGCGCATGCACTATCCCAAACGGAGAGCGGGCGTACCTTTCTGAGAGATGCCTGAGTCCTCCTGCGCTATCGCTTGTAAGAACGCGACTTTGCACACAGTGATCTGCTGCTCATCGGGGCTTGACGAATCGCGAGCTGAACGAAACGCGAGTGCTGCACGGGTCTCGCATCGGCGGCGACTGGCACTAACAAACAACGAGAGAACGTGCTTTCCTTTACCGATGCCATGCCATCGGGTTTGACCAACAGCTTTCCAGACGGAGTCATGAGCAGCTAATACTACAATACCGTTGGTGAGTTCCAACAACCACAAGCATAAAACGAGTAGAACGCAACACTAGACCTCTTTTGAATGCTCGGACGGAGGCATAATTGGCTTCATTGCTCCGATGCGCCGGCGGCTTCCGTCAAAGCGATTTGCCATGCTCTGGAGGTCCCGGAATTGACTCTCTCTTGACCATACCCTCGGAATAAGAACATGATAGTCTTTATTTTTATCTGTATTAGACCGTGATTTGACCTCTCAATAGCAACACAAAGTCTGTAAGCTCAGGTTCATTCAAAATTCTGGTTTTTATGTAATCCCTTCAAGCGAATTTTTCATCTTCTTTGTCTCACGGGGACAGGACACTAAGCAAGAGAAGCGATGCTCAAGCCCACGGAGAAGCTGCTGGATGTGGAGACAGCCGAACGTCTACTCGCTGCCGCGCGGGAGAAGTTGTGGGAAGCCCAGTGCGCCCATAATACGGAGCAAGAGCAGCTCAAAGAGGCAAAGGTCGTCCTCAAAACTTGCTCTACGGCAGAAGTGGAATCGGCTATGGAAAATCGCAGACCACTTATAGAGCGCGGGTTCATCATCTATGGACTCCTCATTGATGCACAAATCGAAGTCGTGAGTAAGTTGTGCGTTTTGGTTCGCTCTGTAGATGCAGGAAGCTCATTTGCGTTGTGCGTGCAGATGCGGAGAAAAACTTTGAGATCGCGTGCAAAGCGATTGAGGAGCGTCCAGAGAAAGGCAAGACTGCTTCAACGCTATTGTGCTCTGGGTTTTTACTAATGCTGTGGTTCTGCGTCATCAGCATCGTGGCTCGATTGGATGCTCGGGCCAAAGTGGATGCAGAGCAAGACAAAGACCAAATGAGTGGCCATGCGCTGTGATGCGCCAGCGGAAGGAACTCAGTGCGTGTGCTTTTGTGTGTGTTTGCGTAAGTTAGTCTAATTAACCAGTAATATCCTTCCGTCATAGCGCATCTGAAAACGATAGATGTTACTGGCATCTGACTGAAGGCGCTGTGGTGAAGATAGTGAACAGCGAAGGTGGCCAGAGTCCAGTGTCATGTTGAGCACAAGTATAGCAGAGAGGCCTTCCGCCAACTTGAGTCCATCAACGTCCGCCGTTTTAGCGTGCTCTCGATGGATCTTCCACACAAATGCATGGGTTCAGAAATATCGATTATGGGAGGGGTTTCATTGCAAATCCAAATACAAGCACGACCGAGGTGGAGCACCCGGCTGCGGCTTGTGGCGCAACTCACAGAAGCCCGCATAACGTAGACGACAATGAACACGACGGTGCTGCCACTGTTGTGGCCTCAGGGCCAACGCAAGAGCCCGCAGAAGGCTGCGCAGAGGATCCTGAGCTCTTGCGCTTGGCCTTCCTGCGTGGCGTCGGGACTTCCTGCTTGAGTCGGACTGCGGCCAGAGTGCTGATGGCAGCAGGAGGTGCTGGCATGGGTGGATCTTCTTCCTTGACGACTGCTGGCGCTTGGCCACGTGAGCTCTTGAGCCGAAACACTTGCGGGTGGTGGCAATAGAGATGCCGCTTGAGGCTGAACATACGCGCACCGATGGCCATCTGACAGAACGTGCACGCGAGAGTCGTCTGGTCGTCGTCATCGGCGAGGCACAAAGAAGTCCCGAGGCGACGCGAGTGCCTGCGTCGTGGCGAATTCCACCGGTATACTCGAGGATCGAGGATGGTCGTTGACTCTTGAACGACGACGGCCTCTTTCTTCTCAATGCTAGGCAGTGCTTCTCATCTGGAACCGCAAATGCCGGATTCAGCTGCTCAGAAACGACTGGAAAAGCGCACTCTCCAGCGCCTTCATGGGATCACATCGGACGACAGCTACTTCACAAACGCCTAGTTGAGAGTGGAATGATCCCGTGGGCTTGTGCAAGGATTCTGTCTCCTGGACGACGGACCGCCTCCGCAGTTGCGCTTTGATCGGCCACGACCAGGCGCTGACCAAGGCACTCCGTGCCAGAATCTGCGGCACGGATGGCAACAGCTACAAGCCAGGCTTCGAGGGAGTGCTGGGGCACGAGTTCGTCGGGATCGTGGAACGGATCGGCGGAGACACGCAGACGCAGCGGCGGCATAAACACTGGCTGGGGAAACGAGTGGTGGGCGACATGAACGTTCAGTTGAGGACTCGAGGGTGAAGTAGGAGTTGGCTTCGCGCAGCGGTTGTGCGGTTGACGCCGCGCGATTGTACGAGCGCCGAATGCAGGAAGATTTTGTGTGGCATGATGATCAAGCCAAGTGACCACGGCCTGCATGGCGTCTTGATAATCTCCAGAGCGGCAAGCCGAACAGGATCTGGAACGCGATGGCGGAGCCCAGCGCCTCCTGGATGTCGCTGCCGATGATCGTGAGCTCTGTCATGATCTAGAGAACGAACAAGATCGCGCGTGGGATACTCGCCACGACACAGTTACGCCCAGGTACTTGCTCGTGCAGATGCCAGCCGCCGGCCATGGTGCTCAGCAGACGATGTACAGCAGCTCGTAGCGCATGTAGGCGCTGCTCTGTAGTTCGGCCTCCAGGTTGCCACGGTTCAGATACGCCATGTTTATGAGCCAGCCAGGACCGTCTAGGCCCAAAGCGTGCGCCAGGAGCGCGGCGCTTGGGGAGCTCATGAGCATTGCACACTGATGGCGTGGGCGACGACTTGTGGATCTCAAGCACACCGTGCACACAGAACCCACTCCAGCTCAAAAGCCGACAGAGAGCCATCTTTCACCACAATGATCAACAACAACAAAGGAAAAGCGTAGGAAGAAAAGTTAATTTAAACAGTGGATTGCCACTAGAAGGCATATGCATGTTAGACGGGTGACTCCGAGTCGTAGCGAGTCACTTGAGTTGCCGTGTTGTAGCGCCACAATTTGAGGAGCTTGTCAGCTCCGAACGCCGACAGCCAACCTAGCAGGTTGCTGACGTTGTCCAAGATGATCGACAAGGTCGGGTACTTGCTTCTGGCGAAGCCAGCGATGATCAGGAGACCAGAGACTGCGAATGCAATCCATTTGAAAGCACGCGACGGCCACTCCTCTAAAGATAACAGAAGATCAGTCGGTCAAACAAGCGCACATGAGCACTGTTTCACTTACTACCAGCGCGGAGACTCGCCATTTCTTGGCTCATGGTCAACAAGTAGACATGCGCTGCTTGAGCCCACTCTTCGTCTTGTTCCGAGCAGCGCTGGCCCACCGTCCAGAAATGGTCTTCTGCGGCCAACAACCTCATCTTCTGGATCGTCTTGGTCCGCAGACAAGCGATTGACCGAACTGTAGCAATAGCAAATCAGCACAGTGCAGATGTACTATCCAAACGGAGAGCGGATGCACCTTTCGGATAGATGAACGAGTCCTCCTCCGCTATCGCTCGGAACAACGCGTCTTTGAGTCTATTGACTCCCCATCGGTGCTCGACGCTTTGCGAGCTGCGAGTAAAGCGAGGGCCTTGGCACGCACTTCTCTCTCACGTATGCCATCGATGGCGATCGACAAGGCTAGATCCTCGTGAGCTTGGTACTCCATCTTCTCGCGAAATGAAGAATGACAGACCTACAAACAGCAAGAGAGAGTACTTTCCTTCGGAGTCGATGGCATAACGAAGAACAGAGGCGTGGCCTTTCCAGACGTTACCGAGATTGCTACAATGAAACGTGAGTTCCAATAACCAGAAGCATGAGCGAGTAGAACGCACCACAATAGACACCCTTTAAATGACGCTCAGCTGAAGATATGCCGGCGCCAAATTGGTTCTTGAGTTTTCACATGGTAACTGACCACCACTTGAGATTAAGAACATATCAATCATTAACTTAATGCCATCAGATGGCAATACTTCCTTTAAAACGCAGCAAAAAGGCCGTAACAGGTTCGTTCAGAACTCTGACTCTAATGTGAACCACACGAAAAAATCATGTACTGACACGGCTTAATGTGAACCACACCAAGCGAATCCCCTTCTCTCAGCAAGCAGGTCTCATAGTCCAGATGCCCAAGCCCACGGAGGTGCTGGATGTGGAGTCAGCAGAGCTGCTGCTAGCTGCTGCACGGCAGAAGTTATGGGAAGCACAGTGCTCCGAAAAGACAGCGCAAGAGCAGCTCAACGTGGCTGTGGTCACCCTCAAAACATGCCCAGATGCTGAAGTGGAATCGGCCCGGGAAAACCGCAGACATTTTATAAAGCGCCCATTCGCCGCCCACGGGGCCCGTGTGGATGCACAAATCGATGTCATGAGTAAGATGCGCTATGGTTCGCTCTGTAGATGCAGAACCTCATTTGTGTTGCGTGCAGATGCAGAGAAAAACTTTGAGATCGCGTGCAAAGCGATTGAGGAGCGTCCAGAGAAAGGCAAGACTGCTTCAACGCTATTGTGCTCTGGGTTTTTACTAATGCTGTCGGTCCTGCGTCATCAGCATCATGGCTCGACTGGATGCTCGGCTCAAGGCGCATGCAGAGCAAGACAAAGACCAAATGAGTGGCCATGCGCTGTGATGCGCCAGCGGAAGGGCTCAGTGCGTGTGCTTTTGTGTGTGTTTGCGTAAGTTAGTCTAATTAAGACCAGTATTATCCTTCCGTCATGGCGCATGGCTTTGACTCGCTGTTATTAATAAGGATAGATTTCATTGGCACGTTGATTGCATCTGACTCATGGAAACGGGCACGAGCACGTGTACTTCGAAGGTGGCCAGAGTCCAGCGCCATGCTGAGCACCAGTAGAGCTGAGCGTTCTTCCGCCACATTGAGTCCAGAGCCGATTGATGGCACCAACGTCCGCCGTCGGATCATCACGACGCGTGCTCTTCATCCAACTGGATGCATGGGTTCAGAAATAGCGATTATGGGAGGGGTTCCTTTGTGTCTTGCAGAGAGGTGTCGCAGTACGTCCGTCATCGCCATCAGCTCCGAATACAAGCACGCAAAAGGAAAATGGTGCAGCGGAAGACGACCAAGGTAGAACACCCAGCGGCGGCGCTTGTGGACCGCGTGGCGGACGACAGCGCAAGCCACAGAAGCCCGCATGACGTAGAAGACAATGAAGAGGACTATTCTGCCACCAATGCCGTGCGGGAGTCGCCCAAAGGCCAGCGCAAGAGCCCGCATGGCTCCACGAGTATACCGGCGGAATTCGCCACGACGCAGGCGTTCGTGTCGCCTCGGGACTTCTTTGTGCCTCACGCCGACGACGCCGACCAGACGACTGTCGCGTGCACGTTCTGTCAGATGGCCATCGGTGCGCGTATGTTCAGCCTCAAGCGGCATCTCTATCGCCACCACCCGCAAGTGTTTCGGCTCGAGAGCTCACGTGGCCAAGCGCCAGCAGTCGTCAAGGAAGAAGATCCACCCATGCCAGCACCTCCTGTTGCCATCAGCACTCTGGCCGCAGTCCGACTCAAGCAGGAAGTCCCGACGCCACGCAGGAAGGCCAAGCGCAAGAGCTCAGGGTCCTCTGCGCAGCCTTCAAGCCCACGGGACCAGTCCGCTCTCAATGAGGCGTTTGTGAAGTGGCTGTCGTCCGATGTAATCCCCATGAAGGCGCTGGAGAGCGCGCTTTTCCGGTCGTTTCTGAAGCAGCTGAATCCGGCCTTTGCGGTGCCAGAGGTCGAGGTCACACCGCAAGAAGCAGTGCCCAGCATTGAGAAGAAAGAGCTTGTCGTCGTTCAAGAGTCGACGACCATGCAAGGATTCTGTCTCCTGGGCGACGGATCGCCTCCACAGCTGCGCTCCGATCTGCCTCGACCGACTCCAGCGGCCAACGAGGCGCTGATCAAGGTGGTGCGCGCCGGAATCTGCGGCACGGACATGGAGATGGCCAACAGCTACAAGGCAGGGTTCAAGGGCGTGCTGGGCCACGAGTTCGTCGGGATCGTGGAACGGATCGGCGGAGACACGCAGACGCAGCGGCGGCATAAACACTGGCTAGGGAAGCGAGTGGTGGGTGAGATTAACGTTCCCTGCGAGCAGCCAGAGTGCCATGTTTGTGCCCAAGGCGGCGACGCCGTGGCGTCAACAGTAGGCCACAAAGATCACGCGTCTCAGGACGCAGCTGCTTGCCGCCGACGGATCAAGAAGCGCAATCACTGCCCCAGCCGCACGTGCATTGGCATTGTGGGCCGCCACGGCGTGTTCGCCGAGTACGTGACGCTGCCTGTGGCCAATCTGTTGGTCGTGCCCGAGTGCATCGTAGACTCGCATGCAGTATTTATGGAGCCGCTTGCAGCAGCGTGTCGCATTCTGGAGCAGCAGACGATCCGCGCAAGCGACCGCGTCGTCGTGCTCGGCGACGGCAAGCTGGGATTGCTTGTCGTGGAAGTGCTGCATGCGCAAGCAGTCGCGAAAGAAATCACGCTCGTGGGCAAGCATCACCTGGGCATGATGCAGGGCATCGCAACCATGACGCTCGAGTACTCGCCGTCGCTGGCGGACTCTCTCGCTGGCATGTACGACGTCTGCGTCGAATGCACGGGCACGCCCTCGGGCGTGAGCATGGCGCTGCAGCTGATCAAGCCGCACGGCACAGTGCTCATGAAGTCGACCTGTTCTGCCAAGAAGTCGCATGTGCCAATGCCGCAGGCCCAACGGCGGCAGGCGCGCATCTTGGGCTCTCGCTGTGGGCCCTTCGAGCCGGCAATGGAGCTGTTGCAGACCAAGCAAGTGGAGCTGCAAAAGCTTATCCACGGCGTGTACCCGCTCGAGAGAGCGGCCGCCGCCTTCGCCCATGCGCAGCAGCGCGGCGCCCTGAAGATCCAATTGCTCATGTGACATGCCCGCGGAAGAATCTACTGTACGGATTCGTACCGTACGTTCCGTGATTGGCCTTTCTATGCGTAGCTTTGTTGGCGGAAGGGGGAACTGTGCTGAGAATCCCGAGTGGGTTACCTTTCGGGTTACGGATAGGTTACGAGGGTACTGCTTCTTTTCGAACGGCTGGAGCTGAAACGGCTTTTGGATGGATGGAAATCAAAGAGGATTGTCGCTCGGGTGTTCTCTGTGTCTCTCCCACCAGCCACTCACTCCTTGGCTATGACCATCAACATCAACGCCCTCTGGCCGTGAGCGAGTCCCACTCGCTTGGATCTGTTGACGACACATCCCAGAGAGCGCTCCTGGGCGGCACCACTCGCGCCGCCATCTGCTTCCGGAAACTCTTTCCGGCCCTTCTCTCGCCTTGGAGCCTCAGCAGCAGCATGTTTTGTTACGCCACGCACTCGAGCATGCGCCAAAGAGCAAACAAATGGAGACGGCGCGTGATTCTTTCGAACAGGAAGCGCTTGGGAACAGTAAAAGCAGAGGGAGACGGGCGAAGATCCCAGGGCCATCCCACTGTCCATTTTTTTATGAAGCTATCTTGCTCGGATCAGCTGGTTCCCCCTCCCTGTGGATGAACTCTTGAGCGTGCATGCATGTTCTTGGTGGGCCAACGGTTTGGCATAGAGACCCAAAGTAAAAACAGAGCAGAATGGCGAACGGATCGGGCGTTAGTTGACGCCACTCTCCCCATCCACACGCCACCGAGTCATCGCGCTTGTCCCACCCACAGTATTCAGCATTTGAACCCGTGAGCCCTGTCTGGTCCCTCGTGGCGAACTTCTAAAGTGTGGACACTGGCGCGTCGACTTTTATCCACACATTTTGGCCAATCAACGTACTGTAGGGTTAAAAGGCGGCGTCTGATTAGATAAAATCCCGCTTTATGGCTTCACTTTCCTGCAGAGGATGGATTTTTGAAACCTTCTGGGCATCACGGCGGATCCACCAATCAGAGACCGGTATCCACTGGAGGCATGCGTTGGCCATACCCGTCGGAATAAGAACATACCCATTTAACAACAACCAGACTTACTGCCAGGTATGACCTTCAAATACAACCCTATTGGTCCGTAAGACCAGGGGCAAGTGCTTCAAGATCGGGGCGGATTGACCTGCACTCCTCTCCTACGAAGCTTGCTGGAAAATGCAGTGGAGACGGGCAGGGGCTGGGGGAGCGAGGAAAAGCCAAGCCCCAATGGAGGGAGCGTGTTGAACCAGCCCGCGCACCTGCGGCCTCAGTGCGGCCCCGGCTTTGCGGCTTTGCGGCCGCACCCTATGGCCCCATAGGTGCGGCCGCATTATCCATTTTGCCCTCCATCAATACATCCAATGGTCTCAACCACCGCAACTCTCAGTGGCGCCGACCTGCTCGCGGGTCCGTTCTCCGTGCGGCCGCAGCGCAGCGCCGCCATGAAGGTCGACGCCTCGGTGTCCGCCAACACGGCCTCTATCCCGCCGCACCAGCTGGCCATGATGAACGGCCCGGCCGATCCGTCGCAGAAGCGCTCGCCCTTCCTGTGCGGCTACCCGAGCAAGAAGTGCTGGAGCTGGCGCGTTGAGAAGCGCAACGGCGAGCTGCACAAGTTCTGCGAGTACCACCGCCAGAAGGCCAACACCAACCAGCGCCGCATGGAGCAGCGTCGCAAGCAGGGCCGCCCGACGGTGCGCCACTCGTCCAGCCCCGCCTGCAGCCCTCGCGCTAGCAGCAACGCGGTCATGGCCTCGCCTGTGCCGCACCAGCACGCGCGCCACCACGTTTCGGTGCGCACCACGGACCTCAAGTCCATGGCTGCGTCCTGCGCCAGCCCCACTTCGTCGTCGTCCGGCAGCCCCCGCGGCGTGGACCACTTCGACAGCATGGTGACCATGGACGCGCCCACATACAGCTGGATGGACGTGGATCTCGACATCCGCATGGACGCGGCCGCCGAGTACATGATGATCGACCCGACCATCGACATGGAGCCGTCCGACAAGCCCGTGGACCTCTACGAAGAGGACCTGTTCTTTCTCGAGCACTTTATCGACGAGATCTCGCGCTCCATGCTGTGAAGAGCTGCCCATGTCTGCGACTGCGGCAGTGCGCTCTCTCGCCCCCTCGGCCTCAATCCATGAGGCCCTGTGTCCCCCACCAAGACACGCCACTTCCTACTTACGATCCCAACTGGCATCGATCCCACGGCCCATTGCTTCATATTTAAGAGTTTACAGTCAATTACTATTAGGACCTCCTCAGTCAATCCAACTACCACCCAATTTTGCCATCTCCATTGTCCCTTGGTTCTTGAATAAGACGCATTGAGGAGACCGCGCTGGCCATCCGCCGCTTGGGCCATGGAGCGAGCATAGAGAGCCACGCACGAGACGCATGGGAGACCAGTGGATGCGCAACCCAGTTCATGATGGACGCCCAGGTCCTGCACAATCGTATATGTGACAATAGAACATAGGTTCATTTTATATCACGATAGACAGGATTTCATACAAACCGCAAGTGAAACACATAAAGATACCTTCCTTTGAAAACGAATGATACGCAGCCGGCGAACTTCTCTCGTTCTTTGATTGGTGGAAATGTAGTGGATCTGTACCCAAATATTCAACTTACAGTACGGTTGCTTCCCTCTCTGTAAGATACATTAGAGCCCCATGTCGTGCGCGGCCTTGAGCGCCTGGTGCGTGAGCATGGCCTCGGTCTCCATGAGCTCGCAGAAGAGCGCGAAGTCAAGCGCCGAGAGCAGCAGCTGCAGGTTGCTCAACGCGGCCGCGTGGCGCTCGCGCTCTCTCTGCAGCTGGCGGCAGTGGGCGAAGAAGGCTTCTGGCGAGAGCTGAGAGAGAGCAGGAGAATGGTCAGCACGAGAGAGAGATGCGCATTAGCTACATGGACAATGCTTGAACCTGCTCCTGCTCCAGAAACTGCTGGACGATACGCTCGAACAGCGACTCGTACTCCTACCCAGAAGCCAGAGCGTTAAGCACCAAAAGAGTTCCAATAGAACAACAAGAGGCTGAAGGCACCTGGAAGAGTTCATGCATGGCGTGGCTGCGCTCGTCCTCGCTCCGTACGCCATGGAACACGTCCACGTGCCTAGAAGCATGCCCATTGAGCCCAACGAACAGCTAGGCCTCATTATGCTGTAGCACTCACTCGGCCATGAACTTGCCGACTGTTCGTTCCACGTCGTCTATCCATCACCACACGTTTAGTCCATTCACTCACTCCATTCTCATGCAGCTCAAGCCGCTCACGGTCGTCACAAAAGGCCACGAGTCTGCCCACGAGCGCGTCGGAGCTCTCGACGGCCAGCAGCACTTCGTCCATGCGCGTCGGTTGCAGGAGGACGTTGGTTATGAAAGTGAAATCTATTTGAATGGCTCTGGTTACATCTGAATCTTGCTAAAGTGGTGCACGAGGCAGAGATTGTGGTGCAGCAGCTTCTGCAGGTGCTCCCACTGCTGCTGCTGCACGGCGCACAGGGCGTCGACCTGGGCCAGCAGCCCCGCGTCGGCCACCAGCAGCTGCTCGTGCAGCTTCAGGAACCGGTTCAGGTAGGCCTGCAGCACCTGGAAGTTACGGCGCGTGGCCATCTCCTCGTGCAGGAAGGCCAGGAACTGGCCCAGCAGCACCTTGCCCTCGGCGTCGAACTCGCCCATGCACAGCGTGCTCATCTCGACGTCCACGGCCGAGGCCGAGAGCGTCTGCAGGTATACGGCCACGGCGTTGTAGCGGCTCCACTTGGACGGACCCGAGGCCGCCTGCTTCTGCGCAGGCGTGGGCTCCTGCTCGGACGCCATCTCCAACAGTGTCGCCAGCTTGCAGCGCGAGGTCACGAGGCCCGTGCTCTTGACGATGCGCGATCCGTTGGCAGCCGGCACCGGCTTCTCTTCCTCGGCCTTGACTTGCTCGTCGTCCTCATCGCCCCAGGCCTCGTCGTCATCGCCGACGCCCCAGCCGGCCATGGCGTGAGGTCCGTCCTCCTCTTCGGGCTTGGACTCAGCCGGCTTGGCAGCCACAGGCACGAACGTCGGATGCACGTCGTCCTTGCGAGCCGTCTGCAGGAAGAAAGGAGCCTTCTCCGGCGCCTTGGGCGGCTCAGAGGGCTTGTTGCGCTGCTTGATGAGCTCCAGATTGAACAGCGTGTGCCAAAGAGCACGAGGAGCAGTCGAGAGCGTGATGAGCGAGTCTGCCAGCGGCTCCACGGTCGAGGGCTCATCGCTGGAAGCAGAGTCCTTGGCAGGCTTGGCGGATTCCTGCGGAAAGTCTGAGACCTGCGGGTTGTTCTCCGAGCCAAAGCCGAGCTTGTCGTCGTTGTCGACCTCATTGAGCGGCACCGGCAGGTCCATGAGGATCGGCTCCTTGGGCTCCGAGTCCAGGAACACGTCCATGAAGAAGGCGCGGTTGGCCCAGAGGTAGATGCCCACGTGGCCCACGTGCGTCGTGGCCAGGAACTCGCCCGTGGGCGAGATGGCCAGGCCCGTGACCGGCTTGTGGAACTTGATCCAGTCTACGCACTTGCCTGTGGGGATGTCCCAGATGCGGAGCGAGGCGTCGGCTGAGGACGAGAACAGCCAGCGCGCATCGGCGCTGAAGTTCACGTCCGTGATGCGGTGCGTGTGGCCCTGGAAGCGACGCACCAGCTTGTGCGTGCTCACGTCGTACAGACGCAGCACTTGGTCGTCGCAGGCCACGCAGAGCAGGTTGCTGTCGCGGTGCAGCTCCATCTGGCTGACGGGCGAGCCGATGTCCAGCTCGAACGCGAGCTCGTGCTTCTTGAACGTCCAGAACTTGAGCTTGCCGTCGATGCCGCCGGAGATCACGAACTGGTTGAGCGCGTCGACCGTCACGGCGCTCACGGGGCCGTCGTGGGCATGAGCGGCCGTGAATGAGTCGTCTTCCACGATCGGCGTCGTGCCCGGCAGGATGAGCGACCGGATGAGCTTGGGCTTGGGCGTGGCGGCCGTCGGGTACGAGCCGCGCTTCTCGCCGGACTGCATGTTGTACTTGAAGATGGCGCCACCAATGCTGCCCACGAGCGCGTAGTTACCGCACGTGCTAATCGCGACGCTCGTGGCCTGGGTCTTCTGGCGACGCAGGTCCTCGGCACCGCCCGGAGTCACGCGGTCGCTGGGGTCGAACTGGCGCAGGATTTTCTTGCCGATGGCTCGGCGCTCGAAGCGCCAGACGTAGGCCGCCATCTCGCTCTCGTGGCACGTGAGCACGTTGGACCAGTCGCGTTCGCGCGTCTCCATGGCGGAGAACTGCGTGATGGGCGGCAGCTTGAGGTCTTCCACGCGAACGTGCATCTTCTTGGCCATCTTGAGCATCGGACCCTGCGACAGCTCCGTGCTCTGCTGCTCACGCGCCGTGTGGAACACGCGGAAGGCGCGATCCTGGCCGGCCGAGAGGATCTGGCAGCACGTGCCGTCCGAGCCGTCGGCCATGGACGCGAACGTGTTGTTGCCGTAGTAGCGGATGCGCGTGGGCGGAGCCTTGTGGCCTTCACGCGACTTGAGGAGCCGTGCCGTGCCGCCGTTGAGGTGGTCGAAGATCCACATCTTGATCGAGTTGTCCGAGCCCGTGGAGAGCAGGATGGGCTCGTTGGGCAGGAACACGAGCGACACGATCGGGCCGTCGTGGGCCTGCGCGATCATGGACTCCAGGCGCTTGCTCTCGAGGTTCCAGACCGCGATGTCGCCCGTGGTCGTGCCGGAGACCACGAGCGGCGCCGGCGCGCCAGAGTCCGTGCGGAAGGACATGGCCGTGACCTTGCCCTGCTCCTGCGTGAAGTCCATCACGAGCTTGTCCAGCTGCAGGTGGTGCAGCATCATCTTGCCGTTCGCGAGGCCGACGCCCACGACGTCCACGGCCGGACTCTGCTCGAGCGAGACCACGGGCGAGCCCCAGCCGGGGAACTTGTAGATGCACGTCTTGGTGCGGATGTTCCAGAGCTGCAGCGAGCCCTGCTCCGAGCCCACGAGGATCTTGTTGAGGTACGTGGATGGGTGCATCATGACCGACGGCGCGAACTCGCTGTACTTGGGGAAGCGGATCACGTCCACCTGCAGCATGGAGCTGGATGGTCAAGGCAGAGCGTTAGTCAGCGCGATGGATTCACGAAGCGACACAGAGAGGCAAGGACGTACTCGAGGTCCCACATGCGCAGCGCACGGCGGTCCAGCGAGAACAGGATGTTGCCCACCACGAGCAGCTACAGAGAGAGCAGAGTGAGTCAATGAGCCCAGTGGCAGCACATAGTAAAGACCTCTTGGTACCTGTCGGATGTCCTCAGTGTGGCCCTCGAGCGTCTTGATCTGGTCCAGACGCTTCCAGATGATGATGTGCGTGCCGCAGGCCGTGATGGTCAGGTGCTTCTTGGGCAGCACGGCCAGCGCCGAGATCTTCTTGGGCAGTTGCGGCGACACGAGCACGGGCGTGAGCTTGTCGCACTTGTACACCACGAAGGACTTGCCCAGCGACGCGACCGCGAAGCTCTCGTTGCCCATGCCGTACCAGACGATCGGCAGCGCGTCCGTGATCATGCCGATGGCGCGGAAGCATTGCAGCACGCGGCTGTTCTGGCGGCGCGCGAGCGGCTGCTGCTGCTGCTTCTTCTTGCCCATGCTGCCTGAAATGACCTGCTCGATGGAAATGACTGGAAGCAGCCAATGGCCGCGAGGAACCGGGTACACTCGACTAAGTACGAATACGAACCATTAGGCATCGTACTTTAGCGAGAACCCGCGTCGTTTCATGGTGCACAATGGGCACATGGTGCCAAGACAACAGAGGACCTAAAACATGGAGACAAAGGCGCAGTACTAGTGGCGACAACGGGATACACGCAAACAAGCGAAAGGAACGAGGCAGACATCCGAGGAGGTCTGTTGCGGCGATAAAAAGCTGTGCCGGACGGACATTCGGCTCACACAAGCGACGTCAGCGTCTCACACATCCAAGACAAACTGTGGAATCTGCTCAAGTGCAAGATGGGTTTCACTGCCAGAGACCACCGCCTCGTTCTCGTGGCGCAATAGCAACTTTTGAGCACTCTCGTACGTCGCTCTCTGATTCTCGTCAAACTTCGCAATGGGCGGAGTGTCTCGCAAGTCTCCGACTGTGCTGATGTTGATTCCCTTCAACGCTGTTACATATGCACTCTTGAAGCAGTTCACCACCGTCAACGAGCTGCTGTCGTCCAGTGGAGGTGACGCCGCGATGTTCTGCCTCTTGAAGCCGGCCGCATTGCATTCTGGAATGACAAAGACCAGCGCTGCTTCCTGGGGAACGATGTTCAGCTGCTTGAGCACAGCATAGAGACTCTTGCATTGACAGGATGCGCTCCCGAGGCGGTAGCATGAAACAAAACAACCTTGATGTTTCCCCACGGCGCTTTGGCTTTGCTGTTGCCTTTGGTCAAGTACAACGCGTCGATCGACTCGAATGTCTTGCTCTCCAGTCTGAAATACGACCCACCGCTCAAATCCAACTCGCTCAATTTGCTCTTCAGCAACCCAATCGGCCTGCTCGGCTGAATCTTCAGCTTGAGCTTGTTCCCATTCTCTACAAGCTCACGCGCGTTGATGCGGGATCCAGTCTCCAGCAATCTACGCACAGAGCTTTCCAGCTCGACTGACAGAGCGCAGCAGCAGCGTCGTCCAATATCTTTGCGGCAAACATGAAGCGTTTTCTGTCGTCTTTCGTCAACTCACTGAGTCGCTTGCACAGCAACTGACTTACAAAAGGAGACGCCAACTTGAAGCTCGCATCAAACGCGTCGACGGACGGAACGTAGTGGTACAGCTTGTGGCGCTTCTCCTGGAATTCCACGCCTTCGGTCTTCGACCACCCAGTCATTAAATCGACCGAGGAGACCGCAAGGTGCAGTTCCTCACATTGCGTACTAAAGAATTCCGCATCCGCATCGCATTCGAGGCATAAGCGTGCCACGCCACCGAAAACGTCGTACCGATACACCACTTCCTGGTCGTGTCGGTCAGCAGCACGATCACGGGGAAACGCGTCTAATTTCAACGGATGCTTGATTTTGAGCTTGAGCGTGTCCACAGCGTCTTGGAGCTCTTCCGCATCCCACAGCGGCATGTACAGCCGTGAATGGGTGATGTCGTTGATCGTTTTGCTAAACCAGCTTTCGTTCGGACTCGTGAACACCACGTATCGGTTCTCGACTGGATCCATGACAGGCGGTCCATCGATGAGGTACATGACGTTGGGGTTCTCGCAGTGCTTGTCCAGCAGTTCCAGCATTGCAAGTTCTCTCGGGTAGGTTTCCTTCCTGAACTCGCCCTTTTCCCAAAGGACGACCTCGTCCATCTTCGACTCCTTTGTGTAGGAGATCATGACTATGGGCTCATCCTTGTGCTCGAGACGGTACCGCAAGAAGAAATACGCCATGAACACCGACTTGCCAATGCCTACAAACATACAAAGCATCAGTCATGGACTCGATCCAGTAACATCAGAACACGATGCAAACCTGGTGTGCCCGTGACTGTCACGCCGCGCTTAAGCTTTTTCTTATTGTAAAGCAGGCCCACGATTTTGTCGTAATATTCCGCGTAGCACTCGCGCACGTAAAACGAGTCGTGAACATACTGGAACGGCACTTCGTTCGGAAGGACGATTGATCTCTGGACCAAGTATGGTCTTAGCTCCGAATCGTTTGTCTCCACGTCATCTCCTCCTTTCTGTATCTCCTCTGCTATCTTCGTATCTGGCAACGGTGTCACATGCGCCCGCACCGAACGGGTGGCCATTTCACTTGTCTTGTCACGCGCTCGTTTTGCTGCCGACTTGTCCATTTTCTTCAGTTTGAGTTTGCATTTCTGAGTACCCGCACTTAGCGGAGCCTGCCTGTTCCCAGCCTATCCAGCTTGATGTGTGCACCTTCCTGTCCTTGCAATCAAGAGCTGCTGTAACAGTACTTCTGTGGCTGTAATCTATTATGCATTTTCTTGGGGAGCGCATGTCTCACGAAGAACGCGCTTCGTTTGTGCTGTAGAGGATGAATGGAAGACCTGGAGCCGTTGCGATGGATTAGAAGACACATGATCTCCACTCTGCGCCATGGAGTTCAACTTGAACCGTCTTTCGTCTGGTTCCCATACCCACTCTCCCATTGGTTGAAATAGAACTCAGCGTCCAATCACGGTGTTGGAAGCCCACGCCTTCTTGTCCACCTTTTCTTCCAATTAAAATCATCCATGCTCAATATCCACCAATAATCTTCCAGATAGGGACGTGAATGGGCAAACAGAGTGTTGGTCGGCAGCTCATACCGGATTGCTTGGTGATCCTTCCTCATTCAAGAGCGCTCGTCTGCCTGCCGAGGCGCATGGCCCCCATCACGCCCGTTCCTGGCACTGACGTATCTCTGCTCCAGCGCAGCGAGGCCCCGATCCAGCCGCACGACCACTCGCACAAGAGCATGCACAACTCCACGACCCCCTCGGCGGCCTCGGAGCCCAAGAACTCGCTGCAGGAGCTGTCCATGTCGCTGCCGTCGCGCACGCCCAACGACCACGTGGAGGACGAGGCCAAGATCGCCAAGATGGCCGAGGCCGTTAAGACGCTGCTCGAGTGCATCGGCGAGGACCCGGACCGCGAGGGCCTCGTGAAGACCCCGCAGCGCATGGCCAAGGCGCTGCTGTACAACACCAAGGGGTACGGCCAGAGCCTCGAGGACGTGCTCAACGACGCCGTCTTCGAGGAGGACCACGACGAGATGGTAATCGTGCGCGACATCGACCTGTACTCGATGTGCGAGCACCACATGGTGCCGTTCACGGGCAAGGTGCACATCGGCTACATCCCCAACGGCAAGGTGCTGGGGCTGAGCAAGCTCGCGCGCGTGTCCGAGGTGTTCGCGCGCCGCCTGCAGGTGCAGGAGCGCCTGACCAAGCAGATCGCCAACGCCATCATGGGCGTGATCGAGCCCAAGGGCGTGGCCGTTGTCATCGAAGCAACGCACATGTGCATGGTCATGCGCGGCGTGGAGAAGTCGGGCGCCAGCACGGTCACAAGCTCCGTGCTCGGCTGCTTCAAGACGGACCCGCGCACGCGGAGCGAGTTCATGTCGCTCATCCACCGCCGGTGAAGGAGGCCGAGCGCCTGGCGCCACTGGGGCCTGTGTGTATTGCATGTACGAGCGTGGCGAACGGTGTAGTCAGCCGCAGCAACCAAATGCGAATTTGCTTTCTACTGCTGAATGAATAGAGATACACCCTTCCTACCAACCCACCCGTCCTACTTGTCTTGCGTGTAGTCCGCGTCCACGGCGTGGATGAAGTCGAGATAGTTGACGTCGCTCGTGGTCATGCGGCCGATGCGCAAAGCGAACTGCTGGCCCAGCGCCTCGATCTCCTGCGGCCGCAGACTCAGCTTCATCATGTCCAGCACGGCCGCGAACTGGAACTTGGTCACGCGTCCGATCTTGTTGTGGTCGTAGTCCTGGAAGTACGGCTTCATGTGCAGGCGGCGGTGGTTCACTTCCAGCTTCAGTCGCTCCATCAGGCGCAGCAGCTTCTCCTCCAGCACGGCCTCATGGCCTTCGCCTGCACGCGGAGAGCTGCTAGAGCCATTCACGGCCTCCAGGAAGGCGCGCCAGTCGATCTTGTCCGAGTTCTTGGCCGAGAGGAAGCTCAGACCCAGCGTCTTGACGTCGGCCGCGTCCAACACGCATCCACTGCGATTGAGAGCCGTGTGGAACTTGGCCAGCGTGATCTCTCCCGACCGCAGCTTGTCGCCCTCCGTGATGAACTCCTTGATGCGCACGCGACGCGCGTTCAGCTGCCGTCGGATCTCGCCCAGCAGCTTGGCCAGGTCCGTGGTCGAGGGCTGGAGATGGCTCAGGTGGCGGATGTTGGGATCCATGTTGACCACGCCCGTGCTGTACAGCTCCTGACGGTACATGACGCTGCCAGGCAGATGCAGCTCTCCGCTCTGAGCCTCCGGCTTGCCTGCGATCTCCAGCGCCTGAAGGAACGCGCGGTAGTTGACGTCGCAGATGGAGCTGAGCGTCAGCGTCGTGCCGTTCGCGCTCTGCTCGCGAAATTTGATCTCGATCAGTCGCGCCAGCGAGGCCTCCGGCAGCAGGTTGAACATGGAGAGCACGCGCTCGAACTTGGGCATGGACACGAATCCCTGTCTCGACCGGTCGAAGTCTTCGAACGCAGGCTTGATGACCAGCCGTCTGCGGTCGATCTCCTTCTTGATCGCGACCACAGCGGCAGTGGCGCGGCGCTCTTCCTCGGCACTCAGCTCCTTCTCCTCCTTGACGCCGCCGAACTGGTCACTGCGCGACTCGAGACTCCCCAGGTCGAAATGCGGCGCTCGCTCCAGCCCTCGGACCGTGAAGACGCACTCGATGTCGTCCACGAAGCGCTTCCAGGCCACGAAGTGCTGGCCCAGACTGTCCACTTCCTGACACGCGTACTGATCGCCCAGCAGCTTCATCTCGTCCTTGCACATGACAAGGCCCGCCGCATTCAGCCCAGCAGCGAACTGCGGAGCCGTGATCTTGCCGTGGCGAAGCTTGTCGAAGTCGCGGTAGAACTCTTCCATCTGGATGCGGTCCCGCTTGACCACTTGCTTGATGTATCGCATCAGCATCGGCACGGAGCGCGACTGCGACACCTGCACGCTCTCCTCAAAGGTGTCGGCTTTGATGCGCGTGGGATGGAGAATCTCCGTCGAGATTCCGCCGCGAGAGGACGGACGCGAGTTGTTGTTGCCTTCCCAGTGGTCGATGTCGTAGCAAAACGTGACGTAGTTGATGAACCGGTCACCGTGGATGCTCTCGTACCGCTTGAGCAGCACTCTCTTCTCCTGGTCGTTCGCTAGAGTCAAGTTGAACATGGCCAGCACTCGGAAGAACTGCTCCACGGTAATGTGCTCACGTCGCCCCTTGTCAAAGTCCTGGAACGTTGGCTTGAGCAGAATTCGTCGAGATGCGCAATAGAACGCCAGTCTATTGATCATGGCTTGGTGCACATCAGCGTCGGTGTCAGCAAGCGCACCACGCTGGTCTCGGGTGCACTTTGGCGCAGACAAGGATGGAGAAATCGCAATGGAGGCCAGAATGTCGTCGCAGTTGTTGTCGTTCGCAAAGGTCTTGCCCTCGACGGAGTTGCAGAAGCGGATGTAGTCCACCTTGTTCGTGTCCAGATTCTTCACGATATACTTGCGCACGAGAAGATCCAGGTCCTTGTCCGACACCATTCCAAAGCACAGCTTCACGCAGCGCTTGAACTGAGCTTCGGAGCATTTGCCGGTTCGCAGCGAGTCGAAATCGGTGAAGAAGTTCTTGGTCCGAATCCGATCACGCAGCACGATGTCGGATAGCTCTGCTTCCAGATCCTGAACGTCCTCGCAGTCAGATCGGTAGGTGGGCGCCGACAGATGACGTCGATCCGGAGATCGTGGCATGGCCACATTAGTGCCTGCGCCTGCTGCTCCGGGGCAAATATCAAAGTGCAAGGCTCGATAGTGCACATCCAGTTCGTCACCGTACGCCTTTAGCAGCGCATCCATTTCTCCCTTCGACAGAGTCACAATGTCGGCGAGATCGCGGACAAACTGCGGCTTGGTCACTTTGCCTGCGTTGCTTCGATCGAAATCGTGGAAGACATCCTTCAGCACGATGCCCTTGTTCATCACAGTGGAACGCAGCAGCTTCTTGGCCGACTGCAAATTGTCCGTTTCTGCTGGCGACAGTTGGTCCTGCGAGAACTTCTTTTGTGCCGGCAACTCATTGTGGATGCCCGCCTTCAGCTCAGGCTTGGCTTCCAAGCCTTTCACTGTGAACACCTTGTCCATGGAGTCGCAAAAGCGGCGATAGTTCACGAACGATGGATCCTCCGGCAGTCGGTACTTGGCGAGCAGCATTTGCATTTCGTCTGCGTTAAGGTGGAGTCCACTGACGTCGAGAGCTCGCTTGAACTGCTCGACCTTGATTTTCTTCACGCGATGGATGTCGAACGTCATCATAAACGACTCCAACCGAATGCGCCGCTGCTTGCATAGCACACGGATCTTCGCCTTCAACGATCGAAACTCATGGGAGCTGGGCATCCTAACTTCTTGGACCTCTCTCGAAGATGTTGATCATGAACCGGGCTCCACCAGGACCACCAAGGACGCAACTTCCACAACAGCGTGCTTGATCTGTGCTCAAAACCACTGCGAGGGCATGCAAAAATAGCTCACATATCAGAAATAGATATGATCAGCATCAATCGAGTCATTTTGAATGAATGCAAGGCAGCTCAAATCTTTAAAAATAAAATAGAGCCGTATTATGCAACAAAATGAAGCACTCGGCACCACCTCCACCTACATTCGCGGGTTGATTTGGTTTGATTTGGTCTAATCAAAACGCGGCATCTACTGCTGGAATAGTTTCCGAGAAGCGCTCGGCCTTGACGATCTTGATATCGCCGTACGGTTTCGACTGATCAAGATCCACATAATTTAGCGTTTTCAGTTGCAGGATCTCGAAAAACAATGCCGCTGCCGTTCTTCTGTTTTGCGTTTTCTTCGTCAGTTGGTTGTACGTGACGGATTCCTGTAGCCATGCGACAGAGGTGAGATTGAATGGAAGAGCACTTTCAAGCAATGGGCAAGAATGGGCAACCTTACCTTCTCTCCAAGAGATTGACGCAATACGTTCATCACCTTGACTGTGTGCGGATGCCACTTGTGCTGAGCAGTCGAGTAATTTTCGTCGATGGACTGATCAATGTTGCCTTGCAAGTCGTTGACAGGTGCCAGTTCGATATCCAGGTTCAAGTCCTCGAGCTCGCCATCGACGTTGTCAAGCTCCAAAGGAGCTCCATAGTCGTATTCTGGAATATCTTCCAATGCGCTATTACAAGAAACACGTTCATGTCATGATTATTGCTTGCCTCTCATACGACTTTACGTGGCAGACAGGCACTCACCGTTCGTGCGAGCTCGAATCGTTAAAGTCCATAGGCTTGTCTCCATCAAACGACGTGTCGTACAGTGAATCGTTTCCCGAAGCCATGCTTTCTCTGGCGCTCAATCGGCCCTGCAAGCAACAGATTTAGATCATTAGAACTCAAAAGTCCAATCTCGAAAGGAGTTCACTCACCGACACTTCGCTCATGCGGCGGGTTTGCTCGATATCGTTTTCATCTTCGTTTGAGTTCCCACTGGATTCGAACGGGTATTTGCGCTTCTTCATGGTGAACTTGAACATTCCAAGCAACTCCTCAGGCAGGTCCTGAATGAACGGTTTGGTGAAGAGGTCAGCAGACGCAGACACATCACCGGTGCTGGTGTACCCAAACTGGTTCGTCTTGGGGCGAGTTGCTGTGATATCGCGGGGACGTGTAATGTCCGAAGTGTCCGCCATCCCCTGTTCATTACAGGGAACCAGATGAGTACGCAAAAGAGATTGCTCCACCCAATTGATTTACCTGCTTGAGGAAGGCCGCGCTGAGTTCCGTCACACTGTCGCGTCCGATCTTTCGCTTCTTCTTCGGCCGGATCTGCTTGGTAGCGTCGTCTTCACTCACCAGAGCCAGGTCGAGCGACATGCGCGAGGCGTTGTTCATGCTCGCGTTCAGGTCCGTGCTGATGTCCAGAGTTTGGCCGTTCAGACTCGGAGGTCCATCCACCGACCGTTCCAGCTCCAGTGCGTCCTGCTGCACGTCGCCGTAGGCGTCATGGAAGCCCAGGTCAGGCTGATCGTCGTTGCTGTACTCTGCGATGGACTTCTCGTCCGATCGCAGCAGCAGACCAGACTCGTCGAGTTCTCGGAAGCCGCCAGAGGTGTCCGCCTTTCGCGCCACTTCAATGTCGCTAATGGTGCTCAGCCGTCGACTGTTCTCGATGGATTCGTCCAAGTCGAAGGCCTGCCAGTCGCCTCCGCCAAACGAATCCTCCACCAGCATTCCATCTGAAAGCAATCGTGTCAACCCAATGGCGATGTATCAAGACCCAGAAAAGCGGACGCACCTCGGTCCATGAGATCGTTCTCCTCTGTCATGGGATTCGCCATCGTGATGTCCTGACGCCGCGCGAGCGTCTGACTGGAAGCGCTGATCCATTCGTCCAAGGACGGCGCTGTGATGTCACTAAGCAACAGCAGACGACAGAACGAGACAAGCGTTAATGTCCTCAAACTACGACCAAGGTCATGCAAACGCAGACAAACAGCAGCAGCAACAGCCAAGGGACCATGAGTCCATAGTCGCTGCTACTGTTCGCTTTCTCTGGCTACGTACTCGATGGAATACGTCAATTCGGCCTCGAACTCGCCAAAGTTGCTGACGTTGATGGCGTGGGCGCTGGCCTGCTGGTGGTTCGCCGGCAGGTCAACAACGCCGGGGCGGAAGGCCAGCTTGATCTTCACGAGCGCCTCGCTGCAGTCCGTGAAGAGGTACTTGACCTTGCGCGAGTAGATGCGCACGACGCCCAGCAGCAGGTGGCCGGACACGCGCAGCGCCAGCGGCACCTGCGGGTTCACGATCGAGTCCACGGAGCTCTGGATGTCGGAGGTGAAGATCTGCTGCTTGTTGAGCTTCTTGTCCCAGTGCGCGGCCAGCCAGATCTTGCCCAGCGGGCCCTTCTTGGCCAGGATGATCTGCGAGTAGAACATGCTGCGCTCTCTCCGGCAAGTGACTTAGTGACCACGGAAAGGGCGGGAACATACGTCACTAAGTGCGCTTTGCAGTGGCACTGTTGACAAAGTGCGTATGGACTCAGAAACGTACCTAGTAAAATGTAAAAATTAGCGATAAAACAGAGGAGTCAGAATCAGAATGTTGATGCCATCGCGAATATCCAAACAGATTCGATTTATGCTCCCGTGATTGATTTCTTATTGGCATTGCGAATTGATCACACTACTTTATGTGAGAAGTCCGTTCCTAAAGGGCAAGGCAAGTAGCTACTTTATCTGGCAAACTCTTCTCTATCATTCATCACTGCTTGCAAACCGCAAAAAGATGGATCATAAAAGCATTCCATGTCTACAATGAGCCGGTCTTCGAGCGATAGTGATAAAAAACGAAGCGTACCGAAAAGTATTCTCTGTTTACGGTCTACATCTGACAATCGCAACTATAGTTTTCATAGTCAATCGTCCGAGGTGGCCATGGCAAACAGTAGCTCGTAGGCCGCCACGATCTCCTTGAACACGCGTTCGGCGTCCGGATCTGGATTGCAGTCCGGATGCCAGGCCAGCGCCTGGACGCGGAAGGCGTGCTTCACCTCTCTGCGCGTGAACGAGTCGTCTCTCAGCTCCAGCAGCTTGCGCGCGTGCTCCGTCTCGGTCGGATCTCTGTGGCGCATAGGGAGTCCGCCTGCGCCAGCTCTTCGCTCTCGGAACTGCCGCTGGTGGCGCTTGGGGTCGAATCCGTACCAGTCGAATGGACATGTGCCGCAGGGCGCGTCCCACCCGCTCAGCAGGCAGCAGAACTCCATCTGCAGACGCAGGGCCGACGCCATGCTGGGCGTCTTTGTGTCACCGTGCTTGCCGCGGGCCTCATGGCGCTCCGGCACCACGTCGCCCCGCCGCTTGTGGTGGCAGTGCCTCCTGTGGACCACACAGCGAGACCTGAGCAGCGAGCGTCGATGCATGGCCGCTTGCCAAGTGATCTCGTGAGCTCCTGGACCTCTCGGAGTCCGGTATCGGAAGCGAGTTCTTGTGGATTGGCACTGATGGCCAAGAGTGAAGGTCTCGTGCATGGGCAAGATGGCAAATAGAGATAACTTTAGATTGACCTGCGTACATGCATGGACTAGGACTTGAAGGCACTGAGATATGACAGATCGCAGAGCTGCTGTGGTGGCTGAGCGGCCTCAGTCTGAGGCTGCATGTATCCTACGCTCTTCTTGCGAGCCAGACTGGGATTGGAGCTGCTCCGCACGCTGCGTGGCGAGTTGACGTTGGCGTGAGAAACCGAGCGGATCGCCTCCTGATACTGAGGACTGTGGGCTCGACTGTTGCCTCTATATCGCTCCACTGACGGCTGCTTGGCTTCTCTTGGGCTGTTGACTGGAGACTCAGCTGCATCCATAAGCAGGTTCAAAAGTCAGACTCCAATCCAGAGCAGAGTCATCAGGAAGGCACTTACAAGTGGTGCTCACAGCCGAAGCTTCGACGTTTTCCCCGCCGATTTTGCGGCCGTGTTCATGAGCGCAGGAGAAGCAGAAGTGGAGCTCCGGCGCCGCTTTCTCCATTCGGTAGTTGCGAGACACGATCAGACAGCAGTTACTGCAGAGATACTACAGAAACGGAAGAGGATGTCAACTCCCTAGACAGAGATCTCTCACTCAAAGACGCAAAAGACTTACCACGCGACAGAAGTGGCAGCTCTCCTTGCGCTTGAACTTGGGCAGTCGGTTGGAGCACGCACCGCATCTTCGTTCGTTGCGGAGCTGGACTGCCAGCGATGTATGCAGCCGTCCACTGTGATCGCCTCCGATCTTGCGCGAGAGCGTCAGGTAGTGGTTCAGCAGTGCCGCGTTGTTCTTGCCTCGGGCCTTCATCACGACCGAGACGATCATGCGTGGGATGTGGCGCGTGTCCACGTTGTAGTAGAACGTGGCGTCTAGTTCGCCGGGCGTCGAGGTCTCCTGGAACACTTGGCCGCAGATGAACACCTGGCCGCGGTTGATGCCTCGCGTGCGCGAGAAGTCCGGGAACAGTGGATGGTCCACCGAGTGGGAGGCCTTGGCCCAGCCACGTCGGCCGCTGGCGCCCACAAATGGCTTCATGGTCTCAATGTAGCAAAAGTCCTGGTCCCGAGCGAGCTGTCGGTTGGGCGACTTGAACAGCGACCAGCGCAGGTTCATGGCCGTCATGGGCGAGTCCGGCGTGGGCTCGTGCAGCGCCAGGATGCTCCTGGACTCGGAGAAGTCGAGCACCATGGCCTTGTCCTTGCTCAGGTACAGATCCGCGACCTCCTCTAGCGTGCCGTAGACCTTGTGCTTCTCCAGTAGCGTGATGAACTTGTCCGGCAGCTCGAAGCTCGAGATTCTCGAGGGCATTGGCGCTCCAGCGGCATCGATGCTCTGGTGCTTGAGCTGGTCCTGGTTCCAGAGCCGCACGAAGAGCTCCTTGTACACGGCCTCTCCGTAGCGGATCCATTGCGCGCGCTCCTGGGCGTTCATTGCGCCTGACTGCGCAATTGGCCGATTGACTGGTCTTGCGCCATGGCGACTCGCGGGTCAAGCGCTGGAACCAGATGGGACACGAATGGGCGTGAGCGCAGAAGGGCCGGCGACGGGATGTAGAGAACGGCTACTGTAGCCGAAAGAGTCGGACCGGCTGCTGAACACTTGCAGATGCCCACAGTACTCTACTGGATTAACAGGGCCCTGTTGATGTGTCAAGTCGACACATTTGAGCAGCTGGCCTGCTAAATCCATGGCTGTGTCTTGCTTGGACTGCTGATCGTCTCGGTGTCGCTGCTGTTTGGCGGGAACCAGGACGGTCTGGCAAGTCGGCCATGATGTGCAACATGTACCGCGGTTTAATTCAGTGGGAAAACGTCCGATTGCGTGGTAGATTGCTGTTGACCTCATAGCTGAAGCTTCACTGATCGTAGATCCATTGAGTCGGGGAGAAGACGCCCACGACTCAATTGTATACCGCACTGTAGAGGAGGGCGCGCTGTCGAGTCGATTGCCGCATAAATTCGTCGGAACTGGCAGATCTGCGTTTGTGGGTGCATGGCCGTGCATGGGTTCACGACACCCACTCTGCCCTCGCGCTGTACAGACTGTACCTCGTGCATGGTCACTCTCTTAGTATCCACAATGTCCCAATGTAAACGTGAACTGAAGGAAAGCCCTTCAATTCAAATCCTCATCCAGACTCGACAGCTCACACTCATACGCGATGTCTACAATGAACGATGAGTATCGGGATCACATCTGATGAGCAATCATCAAGAATTGCCGCATGTCCGATGATGTTACCCTGGCGATAAGCCGCAATCAGGCGCAATTACTGTAGAGCATCAGCCTGGAGAGAGTATCCAGTGCTTTAGTGGATGCCACGTGGAGGGACGACGAACAGACTCTTTGGACTGTTCTGAGTCTTCGTGTCCATGACTGACTGGTATACTAAGGCGTCTGCATTATCAGACGCCTTAGTATGGGTTGCAGTGCTAGCCGATCGTTTCGAAACGTTCACAGTGGCACTGCGTGGTCTCGTCTCGATCGGATGGTTTGGCAGCATTGTGCCCATCTAAAGGTGTGGAACAAGCCACTGTTCACGTGCCCTTGGGAGTTAACCTCGTTCGTTCCCTTCGAATGCACTGTGGTACGACCTGCAGCAACACAAATCCGAAAAAAGACTCGTCCCTTCAAGCGACAACGTGTTCTGTTCTGGTAGATTGCTACAGATCCTCAATAAACGATTAAGCACGCACTTTAAGTGAGCGGAGGAGTTTGTACTGCTCCTTGATTCGCGCCTTGAACTCTTCTTCATTTCCCGAGTTCTTGGCCAGAGCCATTTCACTTTGCAGTTTCGTCAGCAACGTGATCTGCTCATACAGGTTCGCACCCGAAATTGGTTCATGTTCCACGACCGGACGCGCGCTCCGACCAAAACGTCGCAATGGATCAGGTCGACTGATTTCAGGTGGTCGAACAATCGGAGCTCGAGAAGGTGGTGTCGGCGGAACGAACAGCTCGTCCTCTTCAAATGATTCAGCGATTTCTTCCGGTGTGAATACAGACGCGATCGATTCGCGGCATTCATATTCGAGCGACTCCAACTTGAGTCGCAGCTCTTCCATTTTCTTTTCATGTTCACTCGTGGCCTGGTCCATGGTCTCGGTAGATCGCCAATCCATTTGAATATCATGATCATCATAATTGCGGGAAGGCGGCAACCCGATCGATTCAGTGCTGGCCCGTGAATCCGCGTGCGAAAATCGACTGTCCCGGTAATCGTGGGCCATTCGATTCCAACGCGCCATTCGACTTTTATGTTCACGTTCGATCTTTTGCAGGATCGCCGAAGAGCGAATATCAACTTCATCTTCGGGTGTCGTTTGAAGTGTTCGCATCCGATTGGAGCGGACCTGCTCGAAAATCAGATCGGTCGGACGATTAATCAAATCTTCGTCAATATCTGATCGTGGTGAACCCAGCCCGTCACTGAACGTCACACTGCCGAACTCAGCAATCTGTAAGCTGCTGACAGTGTCTCGAGGGGACGGAATACGGAATTCTTCAGTCGGTGCTTTCTTCATGCTGCTGAAAGCTGCGTTTGCCTTTTCAACTTCTTCCGGGCTGAACTGAATTGTACGACTTCGCTTTGCACGCACTTGATTCAATATCATAGATGACGGAGGAGTATCGTCCATTTCAGAGCCACGAGTAGGAGAGCCGATTGGATCTTCAATGGGTGAAGATTTAGGATCACTGTGGGCAGACTCCCGTGAAACTCTTGGTACAGCATCGAACATGGAATCTGGAGAAGACGCCACTTGCTCCGGAGTGAACTGAATTGTTCGGCTTCTTGTTGCACGCACAGGCGTAAGTTCATCTGGGTGCGTGTTGGCACTGTAATCATCATTGAACGTCTTCGTTTTTGATGCAGGTGCAGCCGTCGGTGCAATAGAACGAGAGGTATGCGCCGAAAATTTCATGATCTTGCTGCTCGTCAATGATTGCTGAGTTGGACCACGATCGTTAGTTCGTGACTCTTCATTTACCTGCTCAACAACCTTCTTGTTAGTCGTCGAAGTTGGCGAATCCAAAAGTTGCGAGGTGAATTTCGTAAGCTTGTTTTGTGTGTTTCCGGATCTAATTGCTTCAGAGCCATTCTTCTCATTCGACTTTCCGACATTCATCGTGTTTTTGTTTTCATCCGACGGTTTTTGATACCCAACGTAGGATCCTCCAGATTGCAAGGCGCGAGACGAAATTTTAATGATTTTGCTGCGCACGGAAGTAATAGGAGCTTGATCATCATTGTTCTGGGTGGTGTTCACAGAGGTTTCCATGGTTGTCTTTTCTGTGGGTGTTGAAACTGGTCCAGCAGCGAAAGAAGATTTCTCGTAAACTGATTTGTTTCTTGCTGTTCTTGTTACTGGCGTTTCGCTTGAGTTTCGCTCATCAGAAAGTTTTCCAGAACCAGAAGACGCTTGGGTATTCTGAACAGGAGACGGCGTTCTCGAAGGTTTGCCTCGACTTGAATTCAATTGATTTGCTGAGATACGATCCAAGTTCTGAGCTTCCTGAGTTTTCTCATGTGAGCCTCGCTGATCGATACCATACGCGGCAGCAACACGATTTGCTTCGTCTGGGGTAAACATGAGCGTTTGAATGCGGGTTGCACGAACTTGAGATGGACCCTTGGAGGATGGTGCAGTAGACACACCTGAGCCGTTTCTGCCATTCGCAATTGCTGCCGCGGTATTGGTTGCTTGTTCCGGAGTAAACTGCAACGTTCGACTTCGAGTTCCGCGTACTGGGATTGGATCTGTCAGATCATGCTGGATAGCGTACTTGTCTTTGCTTGCCCTTTCGGTTCCACGCGAACTCGTGGATGGACCGAAGCGCTGGTTATGAACTTGCAATGAACTGGCATCGAGGCGCGATCCTGCGCGACGACGACTATCCGGAACGGGAGTAGTGCCAGTGCGGGCATTTGTGTTGGTCTTGCGCGATGACACTTGCGTTTCCTGAACGCTTGCCTTGCCGTCGTTCCTCATCGTTGACGACATTGACTGGTAGCGCGCAGCACGCTTGTCAATTTCTTCATCCGTATCGTTTTCAGCCAAGACATACTGACTTGAGTTCAAATTCGTGGAGGTGTACGACATGTACGAAGCATCAAATGCCGATGGCTGTTTCACGCTGTTGTCGTTCCATGCAAGCGCATTGCTGCTGATGCTAGTGTTTTCGTCGTAATCATCCATTGAGAAAGGTGTAGACGACATCAAGGATTCAGCAGACCGAGTGAATCGCGACTGGGCAAACACACTTTGCGTTGACTGCTCTTCGAGGCCATCGTGGTCTTCAGGTTCGTCTTCCGATTCTTCTTCTTCCTCTTCCATGATATTCTCTTCCAGCGAGTATCTAGATCCATTGTCGGCTCTAGATCGCTGCGGCTGCGGCGATTTTTCCTCGATGAACGTTTGCTGCTCTTGTGCCTGGAGTCGGACAGTGTCTGGAGAACGATTGCAGCAACGAACGCAAATACGCGTGCGCTTGAGTCCTTCGCCCGGGATATCCCACTCGACTTGCGGCGCACACGACTGGCAAACGACCTCTCCGCACACGCGGCATCTCGTCTTGCGCACAAACAGCGTGAACTTACGCGAGCAATTGACGCACAGCGCACGCTGGTTCTTGGGCACAAGATCTTTCTTGTCCAGCAGCGTCTGGTAGGCCATGCGGGAGACCTGGATCTCGCGACTGATCTTGACGACTGACGTGATGCGTCGCTTCAGTGCTGCGTTCAGCAGGAAGTGAGGCAAGCGGTTCGTGCCCTTGAAATTGATCTGCAGACTGTGCATCACATCCATGAACCCAGCGCGCTCTGCTTCCACAAACACGTAGCCCGAGTGATACATACTGCCGCGCACGACGCCGTCCACGTCGGGGCAGTACGGCAGCTTGATCGAGTGCATACTGAGCGCCCACCCACGACGTCCAGACGCGTGACGGAACAAGTCCTGGCACTGCATGAACGCACACAAGCATCAGTCAACCTGTTACTTCAGGGATCGACACGTTGAAACAAGCAAACAAGCATGCGCATACCTCAATGTAACAGTAGTCGCGTGCACGCGAGAAGCGTGCTGGTCCCTCAAACGACGAGTACTTGACTGACACGCGATGGAACGGATTCGTTGGCTCTCCGTTCACGAGCGAGTACAAGACTGCGCAGTCGATCATATCGTCGGCCATCTTGGTCTTCATGCGCGCAGTCGTGGACTGGTCAAAGAAGTTGGACACCTCCTCAATCGTGCCGGCCATGGTGGTCACGCCACAGAGGAACTCGGTGCCCACAGGCAGATTGCCCTCGATCGTGCCTTCTCCGCGGTACATCTGGATGCCGTTGAACTTGCCCGTGTAGTGCCACTGCACAGGGCCGTCCAGCGTGTGCGCATGGTCCACGAGCGCCGTGAGCGACTCGCGCGCCTTCTCCACGAGGTACGCGCGCTCGTTGCGCGTGAGTTTGGGCAGGCGGCCGGCCGCCGGGTCCTCCGTCTGGCTCATGACGCTCGTTGCCTTTTCGCCCTTGGCGCACTGAGCCGCTTGCCGCTCGCTCTCCCGCTGGATTGAATCACGTGTTTAAAACACTTGCCATAGAAAAGCAAACGGCTCTCGTGATTGTTATCTGACTATCCACGGGGGCTCACGTAAATCAGTACGCTGGCATCAGGGCAATTCTTTCTGGGGTTTCCAGAGGAGTTTTGGAGCGAGTGAGCTCTATGGAAAACGGTTCAGAGAGAGAAAAATGGACATTGGGTTGACCGTGCGTGCTCGGAACATTCGCGCTTCGCCGTTCTCGCTGCTGGTTTGGAAGCATAAGGATGGAACGAGAACGTCGGACCATCCGTGGGTTTCCAGGAACCAGTCGCATCTCGTGCGGTCGTGTGGGTGGCGCGAGAACTAATGCGACAGAGCAAAGCCCGCAGCATGGCGTAGGAGATATAGCGAAAGAAAAGGAACAGTCCACCTATCACAATTCAGCAACGCAGCCCGTGCTTGGAGCATGTGGACGCATTGTCGGGTGGATATTGAACGTACTGTGATCAAGATCGGGGACTGATATACTGATATACGGGAACTTATGCAGAGGTGGGGTCAAGCGACTCTTGCACATGTTCAGCAAGTTGTGGCTCACCAGCGATCTCTGTGGGTGCAACTCCTTGCGACAAGTATACAAAAAGAATGGGAAAAATATCATATTCAGACTGTGGGTTATCCCCTCGAAGCAATGATGTGGTGCAATTCACCTACCATGCAGTCTTTTCGACTCAGTTAGAAGAATTTGTGCATATTCAATCAGTTTCAGACATTATTTATCTGTCGGTGTGATGACAGATTTCCGTCAATGTCCGTTACCAAAATGAGCAATAAGCAGCGAGCCGGACTGGATGAAGGGACACATACAGTTGATAACGGTTGGCCAGCAGTATCTTGTGGCTGAGTGCCTCCGGGTTCCGTATACCAGACACGAGATCTTTCTCCAGCTCCATCCGCTCCGCACGTCAAATGCATCGAAACCGCTCTGATGCGATGTGTCATGCTAAGTACCGGTGCCAAGTGTTCGGTCTTGCTTGGTCATAAAGTTTTCCAATGAGCAAGGAAATATGTCACAGCTTCAAGGATTTTCATGTTGACGCTTACAAATGCAACACTCACAATGACGGTGCTGCGTAGCTCGGTATGACTACAGTATGTACCCTTACATCCATGCGCCATTGGTTGCCGAAGGTTGTCCTCTCTCTGGCTTTCTGCGATACGACCGCTTCAGCATTCGACATTCTTAACAGTAGTCGCCGTGGTCAGCGCGAGATCACAAGTCGAAGCCTTGAGCGAACTGGATGCGTTGGTGCCTTCACGCACAAGATAGACATCGAAGCAGGCATGATGGCATGCGATCGATCCATTCCATGGTACACAGCGTTGAAGGACACGAGAGCTCCAGCGAACGTAGGCGTCATCTCGTTGGAGGTGCGGGGAGTTGAATGGGCTGGGGGGAGCGTATTCGATTGTGAACTAGTATGAGACTGACGCCTCCATGCCCTGAGCATGAGGATGCTTTGTGCTTTGGTGCTGCCTGGCGTCATCGACGGTCATTTGATCAAATGTGGTGCGTGCCGAAACGGTCAAGCATAGGTACGAGGAACTTCAACCACAAATGCGAAGCACACAATCTGCTTTGTATTGTGTAAGGTGGGTCACACTGTATGTTGAAGGCCACACCTTTTGTATGCGTTGGTCTCATGCGAAATAAATCAACATCAACTATGTATTACGCCTTGTTAAAGGCATTTAATCCTTCGCAATCTTCACGTCACATATTCATACACCACTTCAACCAAGTCCCTTGCTTGAATCAGAACAAGAAGATGTGATCTGGTCGAGCCATGCGCCAGACTGCGCCGATGCCGTGGCTGCTACCGCCCATGCGCATCATCGAGTTGAGCTCCATCACGCCCACGATCACGGACTGATTTTTGATTATCCTCGCGAGCAGATAGCACAGCAGCATATAGCTCAAGATCTTGCGTAGAGCTGGCCATTGGAGGCGTTGGCTCGGCTTGGACAGTTGATGGGTGCGTGCGACGCTGGAGTCTCTGTCCTGGTGCGTAGCCATCGCAGTCGAAAGACTCGAGACGGAGGAGGTGGCCTCTTGCTGCTGCATGGCGGATGCTGTTTTATGTTGGGCGGGCGCCAGTTCGATTGTGCCGGCTCGGGAGCGCAGCGCCTTCCATGGTTGCGTGTTTAACACGCCTGCCAGCGCTGCGGTTTTGTTGCCGTCAACAACAAAGAATTCTTATGTACCGCGCGAAATTTACAAATCTTACGCGAAGCTTACAATCCGACGCGAAACTTACACATGAGGGCATGTATAGTAGGAGTATAGTGTATACAGTTTCTTTACTTTTAAGTAAAGAAATGAAGATAAGATGAAGAAATCGGCTTTGCCCAAATAAGATGAAGAGGACTAAGATCTTCTTGTCTTGACGATAACGGCCTAGTCGAGTGCCTGCCTGCCAGTCAGCAGCACGAAAGGGTATACAGATCTGTAACATATACCGGTAAACCGATCCGGTTGCATAAACAGACGGAGCAACTTCAACATAAGTACACAAACAATTCAAACATCTTTACCTAAAGCGCTGAACTGACAATGACCATGGCACACACTACGCAACACGGAAGAGCTCCAAGCCTCCACTCAGTAGTAGCCGTTGCGACCGTAGTTGTCGTAACCTCCGTAGCCATAGCCGCCGCCGTAATGCTTCTTGCCATGGCGATGGTGGCGGCGGTGGCGCTTGTTGTGGCGATCATAGCCGTAGTATCCATCATAGCCGCCATAGCCGTAGCCACCATATCCTCCGTATCCATCGTAGCCTTCAAGGTTGGAGCCACCGGTGTTGCTGGTCTCCAGACCTTCTTTCTTCACGTCAGTCGTCGGGAACGAAGCCGCCTCCACAGTGCCAGCCTCGTTGGTCTTGCTAGCAGATGTCGATGGCGTAGCAGCAGCAGCGGCCACACTTTGGCCAGACAAGGCCACCACACAACCAATGGCAATCCACGTGAGACACGAGCTGCTCTTCATATTGGCTGGAGGAAGTAGGGAGGTGGATTGGAGACTTGAGGACTGGAGCGGAGACTGCAAACTGAATAGAGCGATGCATTTAGCATTGAGCAAATCCTTGTATGGATCAGGTGATGATGGTAGGTGGATGGATGCTGAGGTTGATGCGCTTGAAGCAATCATTTCATTTCAATCAAATCAACGTAATTCTTGCATCCTTTTTAACCTGAGACAAAAACGTTTTGATGGTTTCTGACACCTTCAAAAACAAAAATCCGATGCCATCAATCGAATGGCTCAACGCGGGGAGAGTATAGATTTCTGGGCAAAAAAGAAAACGCGATGGCGCACCGCAAGTCGTTCCAGCTAGTTGATCAAGACCGCAACGCATTGACTCAGCTGGCGTATGTAGATGGGCAAGGCATCGATGTTTTCCGAAGCGCGGTGCAGAACATGTACGAAGACAGCCATCTCCAAAGGATCGCTGCGTCCGACCTCATGGTGTACGCTCCACTAGATTCAAGATTGGAAGGTGACAACACCAGCAGATCCCTCATCGTAGAAGTACCACGCCGAGAAAGTAGCGTGGTTCTTGTGTCTCCTGGGTTGCAAAGGGAAAGTCAAACAGTGTCGCCATACAACGATTGCCATTGGCTTGGAAAGTGGGATTCATTCTATGGCATTCACCCTGAAGATAAGCGAGCAGTGCCACGAAATGCATTGGCCAACTAAATTATCAAAAGACTCGACGAAAAGCGTGTTTTCCTGGTCAATGGTTCGAGACTGACTGGGAAGTCTTCTCTGGCCGGATCGGTGTGCCGCAACTTGTTGAAGAAATGCAAGGCACAGAAGGAAAATGCCAGGATCTTTAGCTTTCTGACGGTGTCTCTCTCACACGAAGTAGACTTTCTAGAGGCGTTCAAGCGGGACTGCCACGTGGATTGGCACTCAGCAGTGGGCCTTGCAACGCAAGGCTTCAAGGTATATTTTGTGGTGGACGAGGTTCAAACGCTTCATAGTGGCCTTGACTTTGTTCCGATGCCGAATGCTGCTTTGTTCTGGGTCAGCCTGGCTCTTGCTGATCCGAAGTCTCCAATCAAAATCTTAATGTTTTCACAGCATGGAGCTGGCAACCGATGCACATACGAGGGAAATCCGATCAAGATTCCTGTTGAGTCAGTAGTTGGAAACGAAGATCTCAAATTCAGTGAAGAAGAAATTCAAGACTACGTCTGCAAGTGGTTCTTTCGGGTCAAATCGCTGGGAGATTCTGTGGCGGCATTTTGTACCCACCTGAGATGGATGACAGGTGGTCACGTTGGTCTTTGCGTGAGAACAATCGATACGCTATACGACTTACTACAGAAGCGAGTTTTCTATGACACCAAATACCAAGCTGCTCAAGAGTGGCTGCGTATATTGGAGCTTGGATCGCTACCTACAAAGAATGACCTATTTGTAAGTTTAAGTTGGGCAGTTTGTACGTTAAATGTCCTCAAACCCGAAGTACTTGATGGCTTAGAGCGGATTTTTTGTGGGATTGGACTTGAATCGGACGCTAAAGTTTTGGAATTATGTTTTGTCGAAGGCATTTTGGTGCGAAACGGAAACAAGATCGACTTTTCTTCGCCGGTCATGTGGCGCTACTTTGTTCAAAAGCGTGTCCTTGAGATTAAACGTGATGGCAACACCTCGAAAACGCTGCAAGAATTGATCGAACGCGTCATTCACCATATCAACTACGACTTTATCCGTGAAACACTTGGCACGACTTCATCGAACAATATGTTTCTGGAGAGAGCTTGGCAATTAGAGTTTTTCAAAGCTGTGTATCGCTGCTGTCCAAAACATTTCGAGACTGCTATTGACGATGGCGCATTGTTTGGAACGAGTGACTTCATTTTCCTCACGGTTCGTTGTGGAAATGAATTTTGGGGCATTGAGTTGCTACAAGATTCAGGCATAGTGGAGGAACATCTGATGCGATTTGCTTCCAATGATCGATATTCGTTGCTTGGATTGAGCGACTTTTGTCTGATCAAATTTCGGCCAGTTCGTTGTGTTGACAGCGTCATGAAGGAAGAAGAACCCGCGAATAGCAAGGTGATGGTTGTGTGCTATGACGATGGACTGAATAACGTAGCTGTGCTGAATTCTCGGACCAACTGGAAAGTCATTTAATCGTTCTGCTCGCCAAATGAGAATGTGGTAGTAGTAGTTTTTCTTAGTCAGCCCGTTTAAGTTTTGGCTTTTCTGGAATGTTGAGTTAATTTGCAGTCGGATGCAGAAGAAGTCCCAGCAGATGCCAGTTTGGAGGTTCACTGTTCTCCTTCCTCCATAAAGACAAAACAACCAAGGAGTTTTTACTATAGTTTGTGTGTTCATGTCATTATGTAGTACTTTAGCATTTTCCGACATTCCTCACCGAGACTGAAAACGATTGAACCGGTTAACTGGGGTCAATCAAACTCTGATTTATCGCCAATACCTGTGGGCATTGACGCTTCTTTCGGCAAAAATGTCGATTACCCAACTCTCCAGTGCACGTGTGGCCACAGGAGGCTACAGGCCACAGCATGGCCAGTTGACGACTGTCCAAATCGAGAAGGGGGTACGCGAGTTCGTCCAGCGTGTTGAAAACGGCGAAAATGACGTCATAGTCGCCGTGGCGACTGGCGTTCCCATCAAGAAGCTGCATGGAAGAACTCTCTATCGCTTTCGCTCTGTGTCGTTTGAAATGCGTTACGAGGACAGTGCAAATGATCCAGCCACGACTTTTGACGTGTTTGTCACAAAGGTGGTGGGGGAGTTCCATGAGAGGGCTGTTGCGACAATTACAATGCAGCTCAATACGGGATTTATTTTGTCTCCTGGCGGAGGGAGCATGACTATGGCGATTCCTCGTACACGACGACACGTAGTTCGAGAACCAGATCAAGCGCTTCGACCGAAGTACTCATCTGCTGGAGACAACCCCGTCAGACCGCGGCTTATAGTCGAAGTTGAGGTCAAAAACAGAAGCGTTCGGGGGGTGCACCAGCTGGCCCGTGAGTACTTTCGGTTGATTCCACAACTTCGTGCTGTACTCATTGTCAAGTTCTTCGGTCGTCGTGTGGATGGCACTTTCGCGTGTTTGGCGATATTATATCGACGGATTAATGGCATTGTCACGGCCGCTGATGTGGTGAGCTTCGGTAGCGCGCCGTTGCTTATCCTAGTGATTCAAAACCTTCAGCGCTACGGACTGCATGAGAATTTTCGGGATTTGCCGCTTGTTCCATTGCTTGTGCCGAACCAAGCTCGCCCCTGTCCGTGGTGCGCAGGTGATCGATTCATCCACATCCCAGCCGCCGATGTATTTGCTGATGCTGTGCAGATCAATAACCAACCCATACAAGTACCACCAACGGGGTTTCCTGACATTCGGATTGACCTCTGGACTCTCTTCACAGAGGTGGAACCGATGGACTTTTAACCTGTATCTCCGTCGACAAGAAAGCACCAATTGCATAAAATATATATAAACCGGCTTAGGTAAAGATTCTAGTTATTGGAGTTCACATCTTTGAAGCGCGTGGCGTTGAACTCGGCCTGGATCTCTTCGTTCGTCTTTCCAGACGTCTCGGGCAGCAGTTTGAGCGCGAAGAAGTAGAAAAAGACCAGGAGGACCACGAACGGCACGTAGGCGAAGTCATCCAGCACGTCAGCGATGTAAGGATAGGACACGCCCACAACGAGGTTGCACAGCCAGTTGATTCCGATGCACAGAGACACAGCACTCGCTCGCATCGAGTCTGGGAAGACATCAGCTGTAATAATCCAGGTGAGCGGTCCGGCTCCAAAGGCAAAGGCGGCGACGTAGAGAGCCGTAAACAGGATCGTAAGCACGTTGACGTCTACCAGCAGCGCAATAGTCATACCGACAGCAGCGACCGCCATGCAGATGAACGAGGTCAGCATGAGCTTGCGGTTGCCGAATCGGGTGGCCAGGAAGCCGACCACAAAGGTCGGCAGCAGGTTGACGATGTTGACGATCAGACTTCCGATTCGATCGTCCGAGATGCCAGCGTTCTTGAAGATATCGGACGAATAATAGAACACCACGTTGATACCCGACAGCTGCTGAGCGCAGGCGACTCCGATGGCGAGAATGAGCTGGCGACGGAACATGGGCGAGAGCAGCACCGAGAGCGTAGCCTGCGGAGCCGCCAGCTCCTGCGTGGCTTCGGTATCTTGAGATCCGAGACGCGGCGTCTCAATATCGGAGTTGCTTTCGTTGTCGATCATCCAGGAGAGTGCCACCGACACGTTCTCCTGGCCAAACAAACGCGCGATCTCCGCTTCCGCTTGCGCACGCTTGCCGACAGACAGCAACCAAGCCGGACTCTCGACCATAAAGAACGGCGACAGACCGAGGAAAAGCACCGCAAGGACGATCGGGAAGCCTGCGATGTAGCGCCATCCGGAGCTCGTGTTGGCGAAGAAGAACGACACCACGACCATGAGGATGCCGCTGTTGATGGAGATCTGCATCCACGAGACGAGCTTTCCTCGCATGTGCGGCGGCGAGACTTCGTTGATGTAGCCGCCGATCATCCCCGTGGCGGTTCCGGAAGCGAGGCCGGTGATCAGACGGCCCAGAACGTAGACCCACAGCCCCTGCGCGCTCATTTGGACCACAGCGCCGACGATCATTATGATGCAATTGGCCATGAGCACCTTCTTGCGGCCGAACTTCTGCGAGAACGGTCCGCAGCCGAGACTGCCGATCATGCCACCGACGATCCAGGCGTTGACGACGAAGGTCCACTCGAGCTTGGAGTGGCCGGGGAACATGAGGCACGTGCCGGCGACAACCGGCCGCGCGTTGCACTCGTCCTGCACGCTGAAGGTCGAGAGATTGACTTGGGACATGGCCCAGCCGAAGTGGAACGGCTGGAGCAGCGCCACGAGGACGCTGGTGTAGAGCACAAAGGTCGGCTTGAGCGCGCGCGCAGCGTCTCGGACGGCATCGTCGTCGTCCAGGCGCTTGGGCTCCTGCACTGGTGGAGTCGTAGCTTCGTGGTACATTGCTTCGGATAGAGAAAAAGCAGAAATGGCTGGTGCAGGCGCGTGTGCACGCGGTAGAATGGCGACAGCGAGTCGACGCTCTGCATGTTCAAGGACGCGCAGAAAGTGCACGACCCAATTGCCACATCCATTCAGTTGCACTTGGCAGCTTTGCGTTTCTATCGAGCCGTGTCACAGGTTGCACTTGTGGGATCCGATACCCTTCCAATCCATTCATAATAGCGTCCATGGGTTCTGACAGGGTTTCAATAGTGATCGGTATCCGCTGACAACCTGTCCAAATGCATGGAAGGACAACACGAGGAGCAATTACCTGTTGCCATTTGCCAGCGGCGGTTGTTCCAGAACCGGAGATTCCTTCGACGTGCTGCCTGCATGGCTCAACCCTTAGCGAATCGGATCTTTGTCTCCGTGACGTTGCCGAGCCAGCGACGGCCACTGGCCAACCAACGCAGAGTGGTCGGACGACGGCTGAATGCGAATCGGAGCAGTCAACCCTACCGCGTCTCAAAAGGACCGGAACGATCCGTTTTTAACAGAGCGCGTGGCGAGTTATGTGCATGCGTTAGTCTAGTCGTCTGGTTGAAGCTGCATGCATTCACCAGCCAGTCGACGAATCGAATCTCATGGATTGACGACCTAGGAAAGGTCCTGGCGCCTTCCTAGTGTGGATTTCGACGGAACGATGGATGGATTCCGATGAAATCAAGCGCTTCTTCCTCGCGTTCCGCCTACACAGAGAATCCTCGAGATGCGAAACACTAGCTCACGAGATGTCGCGAATGGCGGAAGAATGAGCAAACGAAACGTTGTGTCCACTGGTGCAGCACCAATTCACATGCGGTGGTGGCTCAAAGCCATGGCCGCGATGCTTGCAATCACGTACTGCTTGAGCTCTGTGACCATCATGATCCACTGGAGCGACATGGAGCGGAAGGAACATGAATCCAAGACGTCCATTAGCGCTCAAATCGAGTTCCATGCGATGAACTTGTGGAGTCCATTCTGGGGAGAAAGCTGGAGCAGCGAGAGCCTTCCAGGCGACGAGGATGAGGAAAGTGACGAGGGGTTGGACGACGAACCATACCCTCTTGCGCTGTGGAAAAGGGGCGACTTCTCTTGCCTCGGCTGGGTGACAACGGATGATGACGGCGAGGAACTGGGTCCGCGTCGAGAGTGCTGGGAGCGCGTTCGGGGCGGAGAAGCAGGGTACTGCGAGGTCCTAAATGCATCGTCTGGTCAGATGTTCCACGTGATGCGGACGACCAGTCTGAGCTTGAAGGACGACGTGCGCTTCACGTGCCAACTCGCGAAGGAGTTTACAGATTTCAGGCACCACGCGGCCAGTTACGAGCACGACCCGCCCATGGCTGTCAATGACACAGGCGCACATGTCAATGGTATTGTGATGGCTGTGTACGAAGGAGTGCTCCCAACTGCTTACGCGAGTATACGCCAACTGCGCTTTACTGGCTGCCGATTGCCGATTGAGCTGTGGTTTCGTCACGACGAATTGTCTCGAGAGAACGTTGTTTTGATGACCTTGATCGAGAAATTCGGTCCGATCAAATTGCGGATCATCCACGATGAGCGCGTCGACAGCTTTTACGTAAAGGCACACGCCATATTCTACTCGCATTTCATGAATGTGCTACTGCTGGACGCAGACAACTTCGCGCTTCGTGATCCGTCCTTCCTGTTTGCATCCAATGAGCTAAGGGAATACGGAGCAGTGTTTTGGCCCGACTTCTGGCATCCGGGCAATACAATTTTCAATCTTCATGCGCAGAGTCTGGTCTGGGAATTGTTGGATATCGAGTACATCGACATGATGGAGCAAGAGAGCGGTCAGGTGCTGGTGAATCGTCACAAGAGCCGTGCGGCGCTCAACAAGCTGCTTTTTTACGCAACCCATCGACCCAATCTGATCGCAAAATTGCAACTTGCGTGGGGAGACAAGGATCTATTTCGCTTTGCTTGGCTCCAGATGCGACAGCCTTTTCATTTCAACGATCAGCGTCTACCTGGTGCATTGGGAGTCATCAATCACGAGCGTCGGCGATTTTGTGGGCTGAGCATGATTCAATACGACCTTGAAGGTCGCAACATCTTGTTTCTGCATCGTAATACCATAAAACTGACTGGTAAGGTCGGTAAAGCGAGTCAAGACAAGCGCTTCTGGAATGTGCTACAAGAGTTTCCTGTACAAGACGTTCTTCGGCAGAACAAAGAGCATGAATATCCGTTGATTCAATCGTTTAACGGTGAAGTTCTCTTCAACGAAACATCGTGCTTTGGCTTGAGGCGCTACCAAGACAGACCTGATGTTCAGATGGTTGATGTGAAACAAGCCGGCATTGTTGGTGACATCGAGGAGCGCATTATCGCATTTGCTCAAGAAGCGAACCGACTGATGGTTTCCCTGACGAAGCAAATTAATACATAATATCTTGAGCTTCCATTGATCGGTGGTTTATGACTTCAGTCATTTGCTCAATCGTCTCAAGAGTCGAATACGGTTCACCAGAGCGATATTTGGCTTCTTGGATGCACTTTTGGTAGTGAAGAAACTCGTTTGAATGGTTTTCAACGTCCTGCGCGTACTTTGCTTTTAGGCTATCCGAAAGATTTTGCTGATGCATCTGGTGGCTGTTGAGACGTGCTTGAAGATAGGCAATTTCCCTTAAACGCTTGACATTTTGCGCCGCAAAATGCATCTCTTTGCTTTGTTTTAATCGCTCCAACGCAGGTTCAATCATCGAGTTGCTCTCTTGATCGTCGCTTGCAGCAAGGAAAGCTTTCGCGAGCACCAATAGACATTCGGCACGTAAATGAACGTCACCGTGCTCAACCACCAAGCCCATTTGGTCATTAATAAGGTCAATAGCATTTTCAGCTTTACCGACAGCCACATAGAGGTCTGCCATAACGACATGGGCTTCCGCCAATAACAGATCATAGTGATGATTGCCACAAATTGTGATGCACTTCAGGAGCGCATTTAACGCTGCAAAGGGAGCGTGGGTAATCGATGCGCGGAGCTGAAATCGACTTTTAGCAATCAACACTTGCGCAAGAAGGAAGGCAAACCCTTGCTTTTCACAGGTCGATGCTATGGTTTCAAGCAGACTGAGCGCTTTTTCGAAATCATTCTGCTCACCGAACCACGTAGCCTTCATAAGCAAAGCTTCCAAATTCGCTGGCAAGTCGTGCTGCATCGGTGAAAGAGATATTATTGCGTCCAGATGTGTTTCAGCCCTTCCATATTCGGCTCTTCGTATCGACCAAAGATACAACAGATAGTGTAACATGCGCTGGAATGACGTTTGACATATCAATGAGGATACTTCTTCATTCTGGATCTTCTTGGTCTGGTCCACTAGAAAGTTCAATCCGTGCTCATAAATACCCGTCTTTTCGTCTGCCACTCCAATCTGAAGGCGAAATAAAGCCATTCTGCTCACAGTAGTGGCTAATTCACATAATGTTGCCGAGTCTTGATAGCATTGTAAATGCAGATTATCAAAAACTTGGCCGAGTGTTCGATTACCGAAAATGTGCCAGCCAGCTGCAGATACCATACAAGTTTTCCCACTCAACGACCATACTGTATCCAGTGCAGCATCCACCAATTTAGAGCCGTTGTTAGAGTTAGTCGAGTTGTTGGCTCTTGCTGCCATCTGCGGATTTATTACCTGTGGATTCATGTTTCCGACACTTCTGGCACCACCGCTAACGCTCATATTAGAGATCGATACATTCACAGATAATGACGTGACCGACTCGGTCGTTTCTTGGAGTCGGAGCCAAGTATGAACCGGTCGGGCTGCCGGAGCTTGAGCAACAAACATGTGAGCCAAGTGATGAGAAGCGACTCTTGACGCACCGCTACTCGAACCAGTTCCGCATTTTAGCTCGCTTTCCATCTGCGTCAAAATCGTCAATACCTGAAGCGCCGGTAGTTTGAGTTCTTTGCTTCGTTCCACACAGCTCTCAACCAATCCGAGCACTTGCTGCTTTGATTTCCCCAGCTTCTGATAAATGCGAAGAAGCCACGAGAGTGCGAATGCGACACAAACATGGTCACCATAATGCTGTGCTACGCGAATCGCTTCTTGGATACTGTCATGAGCTGCCTGATACTTGTCAAACATAATTTGTAAACCTGCGAGATTTAGCGCTGCGTACTGAATGCCTGTTCCTTGAAAGCTGAGCACAGCAACATCTCCACCATAGGGCTCAGTCACGCTTGGTCCATTGGTACCAGATCCTAGGCGCTGTCCACGTTTCAGAATTGACAGTGTTACGTCATGATAATGATGCAAGCAGTCGAGCGCAGCTTGATAATCTCGTCGATGCAATACATCCAGATATCTGGCATATAATACTCTCGGCTCGGACGGCTGAGTCGTCAAGAACGACTGAATCCTTGCCGACAGTGGATTCTGCTTGGGTGCGCTGCCACTTCTCGTGAGTCTTTGCTCAATGCTCTGGATCGTATCGTTGAGGATGAATTTCATTTGGTCATCAGACCATACAGCGCCATTACTCGCACTTTGCTCCTTTATCAATTCCATTGAGCTTCCGTCTCCAAAAGCAGCGATGATGCCAGGAGATTGGGCTGGAAACATTCTTGAGACGGTGTCACTGGATGCAGCAATAGGGGAGAACAGCATGTCGTCTTCTTTGAGCGAGGTACTCCAACGATTCGCTGCTGATCCCATGGGCGACGATGCGCTGTTTCCTGCACGTTGCAGGTCCTGCTGGTAGATCGTCATGTATTGAGCAATGTCATCAAAGAGGCGAGAGAGTCCATCAAACAGCAGTCGGTTCACAGCCAGAAGAAACTTGCGCACGAAGACTCCCAATAGGCTCGAGCGTGTCACAAATGAGCTGGCGGACTCGCCAACTGCGTCGCCGTCCTCTCCGCTTCGAGTCATGGGAGCCAAGCACTCAGTGATATCATCCAATAGATCACTCACACCATCTGGAGAGTCCAATTGCGCCAGCTTATCCTCAAGCGCTGTCGATAGAATGCCAAACTCCTCTTCACTCGGAATCGCTTGATGCAGACGCTGCAAGAGCACGTACAGACTCGTCTTGCTGCTATCTAATGCGCACAACAAGCAGATCAAGGTCAGATCATGAGTTCCGAAGCAGAGTGCTGCTCAAACAACGGCTAAAAGGAGCTTCCCGCACCCAGTGGCTCTTCCGGCGCATCTTGCAGCGGCTGCTGGATCTCGTCGCTTAGGAATCGCGCTAGCGCATTGAGTGCTGAGCGTGACAGTGTGGGCACCTCCTCTATAGACATGCTGCGGTCTCTGCTGAGGCGGGTGGACGCATCCGGCCGCTGCTGGCGCACGTACTCGGCCACCAGCAGACACAGACTCAGCAGGTAGCTGTTCACCTGTCGCATCTTGCTTTGGCTCGCGTGACAAAAGAGATGGTGCGTGATACCGGTGTAATACCGGTAAGGATTCCCGCATTGAAGTCGTTGATTGGTGGAAAAGAGAGGAGAACACGGATATGATTGGTAAAAAAACATTGTACGGTCGGTCTTGGCGGCGCCACACCCACGTTTGCCTCCGGACGACGATGCTCGTCTTGCCCTGAAGCATCTCGCCCGAGTGTACATACCCAGCGCCCTCTATCTCCCTCCCGATCCCCCGATGCGGCGCTTCAACACCAGTAGCAGCACAGGCGACGCCAACAACCCCCTGCACCCGGCGGACGCGCTGCAGACGGCGGCCGCGGGCGATCTCGTGCCGCTCAAGCAGCGGCTGCAGGCCGCGCAGCAGCTCGATGCGTACGTGCGGCAACTGGCGCCCACCCCAGCGCTGTATCTGTCCTACGAGCCGTACCTGCCAGCGCTAGCGTCCTTGCTGACCGCTGCAGCTGCCAAGTCCTCTGGGAACAGCTCTTCCTCTTCACAGACGGCCGTGCTGCACATGCTTGCAGCTCTGTCGAGCCACAACCCACGCAGGTCAGTTGGACTATGCGCACTATGGAGACAGCTCTGTGCTGACTGGATGGTCGTGTACGTAGGTTTGCTGAGTGGATCGCACAGCACGTGCACATGCAGTTGGGCCAGGAAGCCGCGTGTGTGAGCTGGAGCTGTGCTCTCGTGCTCGAGGCTGAGACGCGCGTGCCGCTGGCTGAAACGACCGGTGAGGACAGTGCGCAACCCGTGCGCACGTGGACAGAGCGCTCTATGGAGTTTCTGGAGTTGGACGCAGCCACAGCGCGCGTTGTCCAGATGTGGCGCTCGCTGCTGGATCTCACGGGAGATGGCTTGGTCGTGCAGCAGATTGTCGCGTCACTGCTGGCGCTGCTTACACACGAGAGCTGCGACGGAGAACTGCACCTGCGAGAGATTGTACTGAAGAAGCTGCAGACGCATTTCGTGGATATTGCGGACGTTCTCATTGGCTGGGCCATGAATGCCGGCGCTGTGAGTCCATTGAAGTGAGTACTGAAATACTGGAAGAGTAAAGCTATGAGATACTGACTGCGTATGTGACATGCCTTGTAGAGAAGACATCATCAATGTATTGCAGCACATGCAACAGCTTTGGGCGGACAACAGTGTCTTCAGTCTGCAGCTTTTGAATTCGTTTTCAAATGTACAAAATATCTTTACGCATCCTACTGCTCTGTACTGCTGTGGTGATGGCAAGGCTCACCGGTCTCTTTTGCGTTGCGTAGGATATAGTGAATCTCTGTGGCAGTCCTCTTGACCAGCAGTCTGATGACCGCTCGCGATTGAGCGTCTTGACGGTTTGCTTCATGATGGTTGCGCATTGCGCCCCAAATCTAGGTTCGTCCACTGACCATATCGAATGTGCAGTCAAGCGATAATCCGCTAAGCTCTTTGCTTGGCAAATAGCCCTCTCTTCATCGACTGGAGCTACAAACTCGCTTGCTCAAGTGCTCCAATGTGGTGTTACATCTGAGAGCCACCCGTATTCGTGAGTGTGCTCGGGTGAGTGTATGTCTATTCGAATTGCAATGTTAATCGTTTATCTGCCTTGTCCGCAGGTTATTTTGTATATCTAAGTGTTCCCAGTACCTCACATCCTTGCACAAGTCTGCACCAGGTGCATTTGCTCGCTTGTCCATCCTAGCGACTCGATTTCTCCTCGTGCACGGTGCGATGCTTGTTCGAAGACACGGAAGCAACATTGAAGAGCTAGGCTTGATCCTTGAAACGGCAACTTCATTTGTGGAGATGAGCGCTGGGAGTATGATTGCTGCACCAGTACTATCGACGAAATTAGATGTGGTCGCTGTGCTCGTTGAAATTCTCCCTTGTGCTGAACAAAAGGGAAGCAGTGATTCACGGTCTATTCGAATACTTGAGGCGTGGCTCGAACTCTCCTGCTTTAGCGAATTGAAGTGCATAACGCGGTTGTGTGTTCTTCTGATTCGAATAGGAGGGCTTGAGGCGTTGAAGGTGTGTCTCAACTATAGTGCTTGTGCAGGATAATACAGTGTCTAACTTCATGTGAATCGCATAGGCCCTAGTTGCGAATGCTTTCGATAGAGCTGAAAATACTGCAACAGCGCGATCTGACAAGTGCTTCTTCATTTTCTACGCCAGTTGCTTTATTCTGGCAACGCAAGACCCTTCGTCATCCCGATTACTTTTGTTTGAGCCTTTTGAAGTCGCTGACGATATCATGAACTATTTGGCGATGCAAATGCAGCAATTCCTTCGTTCTGGAGAACATCACAAGGAGCCTCACGTAATTTTGAAGATGAGTCGCTCCATGCTCGGTTTGCTTGCCCGATCCAACCATGACATCTCAGTTACCGCTGTGAGTGATGCAGCATTGAGCTTGATGCGATGTTCAGTTCAGTTACTGTCCGATCCAATCGCAAATGCTGTGTCGAATTTGAATCGGGCGGTAGAGCTGCTAGATTTGATTATTTTTGTTATGTCAAAGCAAGTATGGGCGTCAATGATTTCGCAGGAACTGCATCACCAACTCATTGAAAATTTGTCTCGACACCTCCGCGACGATCGTATACTCTTACGTACCAAATGTGCGGAGGTTCTTGCCTTAATGGCACGACTTCACAGAAGTTCTCCGCTTGCAATTCGGATTTTTGACGTATCTCTGGATCTTTTGCTTGATCAAGATCAAGGTGTTATCCGCTCGGTCATTATTGATGTCCTGCATGAAGTTTCGGGAGCGACTTTGCTTTTCCCACAGCTTCCTGTCCAAGACAATGTCTCAGATAATCTGATTTTACTATCCGAAGCTTTCTCTATGGTTGATTTCGAGTCGGTTCTTCGTTTGATGAATACACAAGAGAGCGATCCAAGTGCCTGGTATGCTGTGTGCAGACGTATCCATGATCGCATTGAAGCGGCAGACACCATTTCCGTGCTTTCAAATGTTTCAGTTTTGATCACCGTCATCCGTCATGCCGCGTTGTGGTGTGTGCAGAACCGTTTGCGTACTCATTTGGGTGGACCGGCACAAATATTTGCGTACATTGAACGTCTTTTGGTAGTATATGGTTCATCCCGGTCGGAACAATCCATCAGAGCAGAGTTGCAATTGGTCACTACGAGCGAGTTTCCTGCTCAGCAACCTTGGAGTCTGTCAAGTACAATGACACTGGAGTTTGTGATGGCGCTTGAGACATTTATCTCACACGAGGTAACAGCCGAAACTCCTGATACAGTCAGCACGGAGAGTGAATCGTACAAAGTATCGCTCTTCTTTCGAACGAACCGAAAAGTATGCGACGATTGGCTTTGTCGAATACGACCGCTCCTATTAGAAATTTCGCAACGCTCATGCTGCACAGATCTTATTCGGTATCACGCACAAGCCATGGTTTACACTGCAAATCGTCGTGTAAATAGAGTACTTGGGGCGGCAGCAAAACATGCTATGTCTGAAGAATTGCTTGAGGAGCTAAACAATGCCGAAAAAGAACTGGATAGCGCGCTGTTTACACTTTGCTGCTGCGATGCAGATGCTAAGGATGCTGATTCAATTGCTGGAATGCATGTTTGGGGGCAATCTCTGTCTGGTGCGCTGAGCAGACGCTATCGAGAAGGCAGCAAATTCGTCTACATCGATGAAAAATATTTGAATTCTGGGTGCTTTGGTTGGATGAAGGCGATGTGGTGTGAGTCTGATATGAAATATGAAGAGGCAATCAGTGAGTATGAGGTTATCTTGAGTCCAATTGTGAAAAATGATCAGTTTTCCGGTGCGGTGTTGTCGACTACTATTTCAAATGAGTTCAAGAGTTCAGAGACATCCCTTCGGATGTCGCCCACAGCCGTGCTCGGTTGCATTAGGCATTTAGCTAAGTGTTACGCTGCAATCAGAGATTGGGGTAAACTTCGGACATTCGTTGTCCGATTTTTGAGTTATGTTGAGAGGCTGGAGGCAAATAAGACAATGGCAGATACGTACACGAGTTTGCTTGAATATGCAAATTTGTGGCGCCATGAGCTTGATGGAATTTGTATTTTGGAAGCTGAGGACATGCAATCAAAACTTGACCAGAGTAATCAACTAGAGAGCACGCGGTTGTATACTCACGAAGATCTATTGAACGGTGCGGCATTGCAGAACTGGGATATTATTGAGCCGACACATAAGCGCTCAATCGATAGACCGGAAAATTTTCTCGCTTCCAAGAATCAAGAAATTGATCGGATGATTGACTGTATGAGGCTGTTCGTGTTTCACCCGAAATCAATCTACCGGTATCCATGCGTGCGCACCAAAATTACGAAGACGTTAGAACAAGCACTTATTGCACTAAACAGTCTTTCTATCTCTGGTGAAAAACTGCCGCCTGGAATGAGACTTGTCGCTTCGTTGGCTTCTTCTGACGGCAAGCTGGATGAGACAAAGCACGATTCTGCATCATGGAGTCAACCTTTTTATCATTTCGCATCGAAATTCCAGGCGTCGTCGTTGGATGCTTCTACAAGTGACATTTTCTCCGTATATCTCTCTCGAAATGCAAAGTTGGCGCGGAAGCAGCGGAACTTCTGTCTCGCTGACCGTTTGCTGACTGAATCAAGTCGACTTGCCGCATCGCTCAAAGCGCATGATGCACTTTTGTACGAAAAGTCCTTACGCTTGTATGATCGTGGAAACTGGAGTGATGGACTTCGCTCTTTGCAGGAGTTGTGCGATCCCATTTTAAATGAATCTCGAATGGGTATACCTCGTACTGGTATAGACGTCATCCGCGTTCGTCCAATTCTTCGACTCGCTTCTGCTCTTCACCGTGCAGCAACACTTCAAGATTTCCCTCTGTCGCCCTCGTTGGCGTCGAAAGTGCCTGTTGTGCTTAAGTCACTAACAGCTTCTCCTGAACCTATTCGTCAAGATGTGCCATCAGATTACAGAAACGAATTATGCGGCCAGCTGCTTTTCGCTGCAACGCAACTTAGTCCGACGTCAGCTAAGGTGTGGCTTCGATACAGCAATTGGTGCTATGACCAAAGTAGATGCGGAATTGATTTGATTAAAGAACAAAGTGGCTACATTCATTTGTCGACTGACGAAGAACTGGAGTTGTTGGCATTGTTGGACGCAATGCATATCGACGATGACTGTCGAGAGCCTGTCATCCGACAATTTCGTCTTCTTATGGATGAAAACGAATCCATTATTCACAACCGATACGAGCAGTTTCATCAGCTGTGCATTGATATCAGCCCCAGCCGTGATATTGATTCATTACTGGCCTTCCAAAAGAAATGCCACTCCAAAGCTTTGCAGTTCCACAAGCTCGCTGCTCGTGGATATGGATTGTACCTCTCCTGCATGAATGCTGGTCAAGTGACTACTCGAGTGCGAGCGCAAATGGTAACGGCTGCGCTTCGAGTGCTGCACCTCCTAACTGCATATGGAGGGGAACAAGGAATCGCAGAAGAACTTGAATCTGTCTTTATTGCAGGACCATTAGGACCTTGGTGTGAACTTGTCCCGCAATTAGTTGCTCGAAATGCGCACCCGATTTCAACGGTGTCTTCACTTATAAGCTCAATGCTGAAGCGGTTGGCTCATCAAGCACCTCATCTTGTGGTGTACCCAGTTATAGCTGATTCACTTGCGCCATCAAAAATCAGTAATGACGATACAACAATAACGAACGCTACGTCGCTGGACCCTGTTCTGCGTGAGTTACAGTCCAGATCGGCTTCACTCGTAAACGAAATTCGATTGCTTGTGTTGGAGTTGCAGCGCATTTCTATACTTTGGGACGAAGCATGGATCAGCGGACTTATGAAGTTGTCTGCAGATGTTTCTCGCCGGACAAGTACGCTTGAGAAAGAAGCAGCGCGTGTGGATAAAAATCCTTCTTTGTCTGCACTCGAAAAGAATGAGCTGGCGAGAAGGAAATTTGTGGCCATTATGAAACCTATCCTCGTCGCATTAGAAAAATTGTGGGCCGAAACATGCGGGCGTGCAGAAGTTCAGCACTCAGTGACTCCCCATGAACGTCAGTTTCTGCATGATTATGGCATTGCAATCAGCAAGGCGCTTGCCAGATTCCGCGAGTGTTTCAACCTTGATCTTCAAAGTGAATCAATTCCCAACGTTGTTGCGCCTTCAGTATTATGGAGCCCATTTGCTGAGATTTTGAAGGCCTTAATGAATTCTGCTGGTCGTAGAGAACATCTTCCTTTGAAGGACATTTCTCCTGTCATGGCAACGATTGCTTCTCGTGAACACAGTACAAATATGCCTGGTGTTTTTTCCTCGGGAACCGATGGATTCCTTCAGCCTGTATCCATTCGGAGTATTGGATCGGTGGTGACTGTATTAAAGACCAAAACAAAGCCGAAATGTTTGACTTTTGTTGGGTCGAACGGCAAATCGTATAAGTATCTTCTCAAGGCCCGCGAGGATTTGCATCTAGACGAGCGAATCATGCAATTTTTGACGACTGTGAACATGTTTTTAAGCAGTGACAATCAGACTGCAAGCCGAAATCTTTCAGCGCAGCACTACAGTGTGATTCCGTTATCTCACGACGCCGGGCTGATTCAAATGGTACCGGATGTGATACCACTATTTCAAGTGTATACAAATCGAAATGAACAAATAGCGAATGCACGCAACCTCCATACGTCGCCTCCATCGAATGGACACAATGCTCACGAAAATGGACATCAAATGCCACCACCCCCAACTACTGCCTTTTACTCCAAGCTCAAGCAATATGGTGTCTCCAATATATCTCCGAATCATCGCTCCCAATGGCCCCATTCAGTTCTCAGAACAGTTTTCCAGGATCTGGTTGCGCAACGTCCTCGCAACGTTCTTCAAGATGAATTGATTTTGCGATCTAATGATTTGCGCGAAAGCTGGCTCAAGAGCGTCGTGATGAGTAAATCCTTGGCCGTGATGTCTGTTTTGGGCTACATTGTTGGTCTTGGAGATCGCCACTTGGATAATATTTTGCTATGTGTCAAAAGCGGCGAGATCGTGCATATCGATTACAACGTTTGCTTTGATAAAGGCCAAAAGTTGAAAGTTCCTGAGGTGGTACCATTTCGTTTAACGCCGATGCTTCAGGATGCGCTCGGCTTGACGGGTGTTGAAGGCACATTCCGTGCGACGTTTGAGCATACATTGAGAGTTATTCGTGGTAATGATTCGCGCGAGGCATTGCTGACGCTGCTGGAAGCGTTTGTCTATGATCCATTGGCTGACTGGACGTCTGAGTCGAATCGTCAAGGATCTCTGGGAGATTTGAAGGCAAGATTAGAGGTCAACGTAAATCTGTCTCTATTTCTTTCTCGTGCAGAAGAAAGACGCCAGGAAACATTGTCTTTCGGGCGCCAGTTTGGCGAGATTTCTACTGCTTTGTCACACGCTGCGCAAACATCAACGACCCGATTGGGGCTGCTGTTCCAGAAAATCATGAATACGTTATCTTTGAAAACACAAGAACAGCAAATTTTGAAGGCTATATCTACCCTCGAAACCCAAATTGTTGAGGCGACGTCCGTACGAGACGCATGTTTTACAGAAATGAACAATGCGATGATTCATTTTGAAAATGTCAAGTCCAAGCTTATTAATTTTGCTGATGGCTGTCTTGCCAGGCATCACCAGATTGAACTCTGGCGGCAGAAAAGCCTCGAATTTGCTCGCCAAAATGCTCATATCGCGTCGTTTCAGGCCACTGGTTTGACGTCATTCCAAGCTATCCTAAATAATATTTACCAAGTTGCTTCGAGGACACCATCGTTCCTGCAATCAAATGAGTTGCTGGCGGCGCTGTACGAAAAAAGTCAGATTATTGATCGTGATGTTCTTCGACACCGGCATCAACTGGAAATGGTATCAGATTGTTTGCGTCCTTATTTGGTGTCTTACAGTCAATACCGCAAGGAAATTGATGAATACATCCGCAGTGCGACTGGAACATCTGGAAGTGATGTTTACGAGTTCTGGTGGAAGCAATGTATGGAAGCTGCAAACAAAAATATCCTGATAGGATCAGATTCTTCTCTGATTTCTAACTCTACATCCATCTCGACGACTGTGTCACCCATTGAAGCGTCTGAAGCACGTCGGATTATAAATACTATTGAACACCTTCAGGCTTATCAAAATACTGCAAGTGAATCCTGCCATTCTGATAAGGAACAAATTTCCAGTTTGTCAGTTCTGGATGAGCGTATTCAGGATCTCTCGAGTGTTGTTAGTTCTTTGAAGTTGTCCAACGCACAAGGACAAAAGCTGATGAAGCTTGCTGGTGGATCTTGGATGGTACATGCTGTGGAAGAAATCAAAAGCATTCGCTGTTGTCCAACTAAGGATTTAAGTGGCACCCTTCCAATGTGTGAGTATCCCTCGTTCCGAGCACTTCTGGGTATTGCTAAGTCAGGCGTGGCCCTATCGGATCTAGTTTCAACGCCAAAGGGATCCATGAAGCGAATCCGTGCAGTTGATTTGGTGCAATGCCAGTTGCAGGTAAAAGAGGCGCGTGGAAAGCAAGCCAAAACTCTTGTGGCATATTGCGAAGTAATGCAATCTATTCAAGATTTTGTGAGCCTTGTTCGTGAAAGCGCGCTTTTGGATCGACATGGAGTCCATGTAAGCCCAGACCGGTACGCGGTATCGATCCAATCACTCAAGAAAGCACTCAAGCGTGATCATGAAGCATACGACAATTTGGCAGGTGGATCGTTTCGGGAAATCTGGAGATCAGAGATTAATGAGCTGGACTTAGCACCAGTCATTCAAGAAATATTTGCTGCGGTCTCATCCATCATCCATAAATGGTCAAGTGTGGAAGAATTTTCTTCGCTTGCGGTGCGTGCCAATTCTTTTGCGGACAGTGTGAAAGAATCCGTTACAAAGAGTTGGACGGATCTCATTGTATCTGTCTGTGATAGTCTTCTGGAAAACAGCGATGATGTCTTGATACTCATTTCAACATTCGTCACAAATTTTTCTGCAACAATTCTTGCACAATTGCTGGAGCAAATTTTGGAAGATATGCTTGTGCATGACTGGAAATTAACCTTCTCTGCGGATGGTGCACAGTTCCAAGAAAAACTCCATCTGCAATGGGATGCGCTTGTTACTAGCCAAGTCCCTGATATTTTCCTATCTGCAAATCTACCGAGTGGCGCAGCTGAGAAGAACTTCAGAATGGTAACCACGATTTTGATGGACATAATGCTTCAATGCGAGGATTTAACAATAGGTCAGTGGCAATCGTTTGAGACCGAACGTTGGAACACCAACCTTGCGCAACTGCAGCGCTCGCGTCAATGTCAACTCCGATATTTCAGTTGGTTTAGTCAGGAAGATCCAAACTGCTTGACTCAAGGTCAGTTGCTCGCGGTTTTATCCAGCCAAATTGGTGCATTAAACCATTTAATGGCTGATCAAATGGTGATCGAGTCATCAGTTCTTGAGCTCGCACAACAACTGGAGTATATTGCGTCGCAATTGTCACTGGGCTCGATGACGAACACGGATAGTTCAGTGCAGAGCGCTGGTGAAAACGCTTTGACGGAGGAGAGTTTGTACGGTCAAGTCCAGTCATGCTATGGAGCAATCTCGTCCGTTTTCGAGTACGCACGCGATCTCGCAGACCTGGTTCAGGGTGTCAGCGTGCTTGAGACATCAACTCGTGCGCACAGCTCACATATTGCTCAATCTGTGGCTTTGGAAGTGGACCATATTGGTAAAATTTTAATTGAAGACACTCTGAATGCAGCTCAGGCGTTGAGCTCACATCAAACCAAACTTGCTGAGCGCGAGAATACCCAAGCAGCTTTGGAGAAGGAGTTGGGGCAAGTACGAGAAACTCACGCTTCAATTGCGACCTCTATTTCAGCGCAGAAAGAGTCTTTGATGATGCTTTGCGAGGCACAGAAGAACGAGTTGTTATCGGTTGCGAAGGACATCGCAGTTCCAGCGAAGAGCCTGTTGTATCTGTTGACATCTTTCCAAAAGCTTAAAACACCGTCCAAAGACAAGATGATGACAAGGTCATCGTCAATGCATGCGCGAGCGGAAGAAACTATGGACAGTTTTTCTTTCATGGAGAACGAACGACTCGTAAAGATCCTTCTTAAGAGCATCAAGTCTGTCAAGGCATTGAAGGGTCTAGAGACCGTACTGGACAGACACGAACATGACTGCGTAAAGCTTCATGAGATTGTTGAGGAATTGTGCCCAGCCCTGCGTAATCTTTTGGCTGAATTGCCTGCGCTGGAAAGTGGCGATCTGCCGACATCATTTTTGGCCGTCGCGCGCGGCAGTTCTCGCCCAGTATCCACGCAGGCTGAAGCTCAGTCAATGACGATAGCGCGTGCGCTCGTGCAGTTCGTTCGAACTCTGGGTGTCCCGCTTGCTGGTGACGCCATCATGCAAGAAAACCTTCTTGAAATGGGCACAATGCTTGTAAACCACTGCCTTGAATTGTTTTTTGAGGCCACGGAGCTGGCGGACCGGTTTTCAAGCGCGACTGTGAGTCAGGACCAGACCAGCAGTAGCACCGACGAGAACGATTTGCAGGAAGACGACGATGGAGCCTCAGAATTAAGCAATTCGCTCTCGGCCTCGATGGATGTTGCGGCCCCCAGCGCATACGACAAAGAGAAGCTAGAAGCTCCCACGCAGGAGCAAAATCGCTATGGGCTGCAAGTCTTGAAACGAATCCAGGACAAGCTCTCTGGACAAGTTGACCGCCCAGGAGCAAACACTGGAGCGAGCGTGCTCACAGTTGAACAACAGGCTTCATGGCTCATCGAAGAAGCAACTAAGGTGGACAATCTGTGCGTGATGTACGAAGGATGGACGCCATGGATTTGAGCAAACTTCCCGCGCGGACCGTTTTAAAAAACAAATTGACTGCCGAGTTAACACTGTGTTGCGGCAAACTGTACTCGCGCAACCTGCCCTGCTGAGACCAGATTTTTAGCGATAAAAGATGCAAAGCATAATAGTACGCAAATCCAACTCAAACGTGTATCTCTTGAGTATTACAGTGTCTTAGAAAAACTTCTCATCTGATCTGAGATTGAGCACGACCACACGATTTCATAATGTTTACACTTCAGCTGTACGAAGGCTGCACAATTGTTAGCTTTACTCGATGATCCTAGCTTCAAGAATAATGGACGACATTTTCTTCCTGGTTTGACTTTGTCATTGCTAAAGTTGTGGCTGCCCGACTCTGGCCCCTCTAGTTCTCCACCGATACCAATCATGTGGCTGCGCTCCATGTATGAGTACCTCTCAAGGGCCGAGTATGGGCAAATGAATGTTCCAACTGAAACGAGGCGAGATCCGTGCATGTGTTTGAATAAAATAAGCATCCAAGAGAGGTCTCTTCCACCTTTAAAACATGACACTCCCTTTCAAACCCAAGCTCGCAACTGCTCCAGAACAGGAAGCAGATCGAGATCGACACTCGGAGCTGGGAAGGTTGGCGGCAGAGGGTTCTCTGCCGGAATCCCAAGCAGCAGGTGAGAATTGAATCGCACGGCTGAAGAAGGAGCAGCCAACGGCATTCGCATGGGAATCGGCTCAGCTAATCCTTGAACGACAGTGTGAAGCTTGAAGCTGCAATTCTGCAAGTTCTGATTGAGCTTGATACACAAGACGTAGGCCACGCCAGGAAAAGCGACCCACTGGTTTGCCTTGTCATCCAGTTCGTCCCAATGCCGGTAGTATCCGACTTCAACCTTCAAAGTGTGATACTCCAGCCATCTTGGAATACCATGAGGAAGAAGAACCGAATATGGAGGGTCTCGTCATTCCGGACTGGTCCAAAGCTCAGGTCGGACTCGATTCTTCATCGATTGGAGACGTACGATGCTCTTCCAGATCTACAAAGACCATGAGTGGCATCTCGAAAGGCATCGTAGAGTACGTCACAAAACGTATCATGCTCCGCCGAAGGGAATTCCACGATAACGATCTTGCCGTCCTTCAGTTCCATGGCTCTCGAGCTCAGGTATAGATCCTCTGCTTCCACAAACGTGTTCCAGTCGTTCTCAGACGCATTGCAGACGAAGACACTCCTTTCAGATCGCATGCTCTTCACCACTTCGCTCTCATCGAGTGCTTCAATGGCTTCGTTAATTCTTGCCACGGCCGTTTTCTCCATGGAATTTTCCCCCGTTGACAATAAACGAACGGATGATGGGTTGAGCCCAGATATATTCGATATATTCGATACCTGAAATTTCGTTTTTAGCAAACATCGGCAAAACGTTGATTAAAATATGGCCCAGACATTGAATCTGTGTGGTTCATCTTTGAAATTTGAAAACTAAACGTGCAAAACTAATAGTTCACAACTTTAACTCAAACGTGTATGGATTAATTTGAAGAGATGACTGACTGATACCACCGACTCACTGCACAAACAACAGCAATAAAGTTTTCGAAAATGCTCCGAAATGAGAGTTGAGCACGGCCACACTCTTCAGTCCTGCGTCGTAGCACACGACAACGCATTTGTCATCATTTGCAGCGACTGATTCTCTTATTGCTTCATCAACTGAAGTGACATGCCGAAACTCCAGCAAGCAAAAGTTGCTCAGCTCAAGCAACGAATATCGGCCACCAGGAGCGAATCGCTTCATATGTTCATCCAAACTCTCGCCTTGGCGCAACAAGTCGATCCCCCAATGCTCATTCCCAACGCGAATAGTGAAATCAATGAACTCCTTCGTTCCAAACAAGGCGCCTACGTCTGCGGAAGTCACGAAATGACTTGGCGTGCAGCGGTACAAAGCCTGATAATACTCCAATTGCCAAGCTCTCTCCACGGAATTGCTGCTGGGCGAATTCTTGTCGAGTGCCTGACGGATGGTGTCGTAGTTGATATCGTCGATTACGCGCTCCATCATCTGCCGGAGTGAGTTGGGGACCCGAGGCGCACGCTCAATCCAATCTACATTCCAGAGAACGAAGTATCTCCAAGCGACTGGCGACGTGAAATCAAATTCATTTCCGTTACGGGTCAGAATTCCTTTGCGAAGACACAGCTCAAGCGTATCAGCATCCGACTCCATGGCGATTCCACAGACAATGCGATAGAGATTATCCATCTGTTCAATTGTCAATAAAGATATCGATAACTGCGCTGAGCCTCTTGAAATCATACCATCGAATAGCGCACGGTCATTGTCTTCATACAGGGAGCCGCTTTCAAGCATACACAGCCACTCTTGAGTCGATGGAGGTGCATTGCCTTTACGCATACGAGAGAAATAGAGTTTCTCCAACGCATGAATGGCACTCTTGCAAAGACCAACATATCCTCCAGTCAACCACAAGAGACGCGCACAGAATGGCTCCACAGCGTCACGTTCAAGACATTTGAAGCCTTGAAACCACTGCTTGACGTATTCCTCAACCTCCTTTTGACTCAAGTTTAAATGCTTACTGCCAAGCACCTGCTCTGAAGGCATTTGGATCGGACTCCCATGTTCATAGGCTGCACACATCAAGATTCGAATGCGGGAAGTCTCGTCCGCAAGAACACTGTCAAGTAGATCCCAAAACGGACCGGCCTGACGTCTCGAGAAAGCCGTGGGGTCTTCATACAGCCTTTGAGCCTCGTCCATAACGAAATACACCGTGTAGCCTTGACTTAAAAGCGACAATGCAGAGTCTCAGGAAAATTGGCACTGGCTTCGAAAGGCATCGGATAGAGTCTCTTTGCTGGATAGCAAACATAACGAAAACATTGCGACGACCACCTTTTGCTTCTGCTGTTTGGCTCTTTTCACCAAATCTCGGCTGACTATCACTGCCAGTGACGTTTTCCCCATCATGGACGCCCCCCTGATCAGCAAAGCGTGCTTCTCATCAAGGCGGTTGATGACGTCAGTGCTCAGCGCAGTCCGGAGCAGCGTCCGCTCATCGGTCAGACTAATACTCTGCATCATTCCGAGCGTCCCGATCCCGTCAACGCCGTACCAGAAGACGTCTTGCAGCTCATCCAATCCCAGAGCCTCAAAGAATTCGTTTCTCGTCAGCTGCGGCATACTCACGATGAGCGGATCGTTTTTGCTGTCACCCAGACCTTTTAATGACGCGTACGAGGCCACGCGTCTCCCATGCGCGAACGCCGTGAGGTCGAGGGCATCAACATCTATTAGCTTGTGCTGGAACTTTTGCGGGAATTTGGCCTTGACTGCGTATAGGAAACCGTAGGCGTCTTCCCCATCCATCCACATGGAAACTACTGGCGACACCGGCTTGCGGCCGCCATCGACCAGTTGGAGCCACTTGCGCTGGGGCATCGGAGAATTCTCACCCATCACATCTCAAACGTTAGTGTATCGTACACTAATTTAGCTTTCTGTGAGACGGCAAACTGTATGAATGTAGTCATAACCAAAATAATGTCAATCGCCTTTAACCCCCCGAAACTGTATGAATGTAGCTAGATTGATTTTTTATCTCAGCTAAGGATCGCAATGTTTTGCTCGACGCTTAGTCGATTTCTCTAGTCCACGTGAAAATTGAACACTGCCACGTTTTCCAGGTTCAAATCGTAGCACACAATATAAAGCTTATCACAAAGCTTCAAATGTGCGTCGTACGTTGCTCTCGTGACGTCAGCAATTGAATCGACACATCTGAAGTCGATGAGGCAGTAGTCACTCAGCCCAAGGAGGGAATATTTGCGACCAGGAGCAAATCGACTGATATGTTCTCGCAGTCTGCTAGCTTCCCGGAGCAACTCAATGTCCCAAAAAATATCTCCACAATGAACCGTGAAATCAATTAGCCCTCTCGAATTGAAAAGGGCACCAACATCAGTGGATGACACGAAGCCACTTGGTGTGCAGAGATATGCTGTCTTGTAGAACTCCATTTGCCAGGTTCTCTCTAGTGGAATGCCACTTTTTTTGCTTTTGCCGAATGCATTGCGGATAGTGTCATAGTCGATAGCTCCAATTATTCGTGCGATCATATCTCGGAGAGTTTTCGGAGCTTGAAATGAGCGCTCGATGTGGCCAAAGCGCATCTTCATGAAGAATCTCAACATTGCAGGTGACGTAAAATTGAAATTGTCCCCATTTTGAACAAGAATGCCTTTTCGAACGCATTGTTCGGCATGTTCATCATCATCAGCCGTCGCAACTCCATAAACAAGACGTTGCACACCTTCAAGCTCTTCATTTTCGAGAGTCTTCAAAATTGTTACTCCACGACTTGATATCAGAGCTTCTATCAACTTCTGGTCATTATTTTCAAGAGAGCCGTGTTTCAACGTTTGAATCCACTCTTCAGACGAAAGAAGTTTTACACGTCGCTTGTAGCGTGATTTGTAGACTTCGTTCAGAGCATCAATTGCAGTCGCGCAAAGACCAGCATGCCCACCGATCAGTCTTGTCAGATGAACACAGAATTCCATCTTGGCATCTTCCAGAGACTCAAACCCTTTGAACCACTTGCTGACATATTCTTGTATTTCTCTCGGACTGAAGTTCAGGTCTTCTATTCCAAATACCAACTTTGACGGAATTTCCAGAGGAGCCGCATGGCGCGTGTACTGAAGATCCGAGCCATACCCTGCAAACATCAAAATTCTCATTAAAGTTTCTGCCGTATCTCGAACAAGTCTGACAATTTGCCAGAACTCAGTGCCGTGTTGGCCATTGGAACCATCATCGTAAATCGCTTGTATCTCGTCGACCACTAAATAAACCTTGTAGCCTTGATGCAGGACCAGCTTGATATGACCCCATTCAATAGCGCAATCTTTTTTGAACGCATCCTGAAAAGTGCCCTTGCCGAAAGTCGCCAACGTCGAGAAACTTGCGACTAATACCTTTTTGTGTTTCACCTTGCCTCTTTTCACCAATTCGTGGCCGATCAGCGCTGCCAAAGAAGTCTTTTCTGTCATTGGTGGGCTCTCGACTAGCAGCAGTCGCTTTTCCTTGAGTTTGTAGATAATGTGGCCGACCAGGTCGCTTCGTTGCAACATTCTGTCGTTGTTCGCTTTCACAACATGCTCCATCCCAATCGATCCGTGTTCGCCATGCCAGACTGCATCGGGGATACATTCCATTGTCGCAGATTGCCGCTGTGAAACCTCAAGGATGAGCGCTTCATTTGCTCCACGGCCTGTCATTGAATCATTTAGATCGATGGGCGCGTACACCTTGAGATCGGCCTCGGGAATTCCTTTGAGGAGGCTGTCCATGAACATGTCCTTCACTGCGCCTACGAAAGCACGAACATCTTCATCATCGACCCACACATCCATCACAGGAGACACCATATTGCGGCCTTTATCGACCACCTGGAATGATTTGCGGTGCGCCATCACCTTTCCGGTGCCCCGCAAATTCTCTAATGCTGAGAAGACGATGCTGTCACATCACCTTTTGCCTTGGTATTTTATTCCGTGAAGTCATTCAAGTGGAAGCTGTTTACTCACCCAAGCTTGAGAAGGCACAAGACACAAGTTGGCAGTCAAACTGATATCTTTGCGTATCAATCATGAAGCCATTGCAAAAAATGGAATATGGGGCAACTCATTCACCAGGGTGATGCCGTGGGATTGCGCGCTCCCAAAGCTGCGCACGTCGTCGTCACTCTCTCTCCCGTTGCAATAAAGATTTCATGGGCATGCCACTTCTGTCGAGCAAAGGAAGCTGCACCGTCACGACGATGACTGTATCCAGTCATACGACTGCACACAAACCATTCAGCAATGTGGCACACACGGTACGAACATTGCTTCAACGAAGATATACTTTCAGATCGTATGCTCGACACCACTTGGTTCTCTTTGAATTCCTCAATGGCCTCGTTAATCATTGTTGCAATGAAACTCTCAGGTATTTTCTCACGTATTTGATTCATGCAGGCGCTTTCGCCACTTGCGTTAACATTAACCGTCGCCTTACTCACTAGACCAATAAGCTACTGATCCTTCTTGCCCTCGGAGCTCTCAGCCTGCTGCTTGAGCTCCTTGTACTCTTGCTGGCAGAACTCCAGGAACTCCTTGGGGTCCAGGCCGACGGTCGGATCCACCAACACGTTCAGTCCCAGTTCATCGCCGGCCGACAGGATCGCAATGCCCAGATTCACAGACGGCGGCGGCGGCACGAAGCCGAAGAAGCCGAGCATCTTGTGGCTGCACATGCTAAGCTCGAAAGACGACGCACGCACGTTCGTGATCGCGACCGAGATCTTGGAGGTCGAGAATCGCACGATCTTCTTGATGATGTTGATTGGGAGCTGCGCCACGAGGTTGCTTCCCGTGTAGGTGAACACCTTCTCCAGCGAGTTCTTGGCCTCACTCATGGACGCCTTGACCAGCTTCAGGCGCTTCACGGGGTCCACAATGCCGACGGGGAAGTCGATCACGAGCGACGAGAACTTGTTGCGCGCCGTGTTGATGACTTCAGTGGTGGCCCGCATGTCCACGGGAATGGCCGCCCGCACAGTGAGGCTGGGCGAGATGGTCTCTCCGTTGGCCAGCATGGCTCTGCGCATAGCGCCGGCCACACACGTGAGCATAACGTCATTGATCGTCGCATTGAACGTCTTGCCCACGGCCTTGGTGGTCGTGACGCTGTATGCCAGATGCGACGACAGGCGCTTGGTGGTGCCACCACGCTTCTTGAACATGGTCGCGGGTTCCATGCGGAAGAGCAAGGCGGCGAACTTGCGTCCGATCACGACGGACGACCAGAGCACGAGCAACACGAGACCGCCAAGCGTGTGTAGGCGCTCCTTGGGCGTAGGTGCAGGCTTCTTGGGTTGGCTCTTCTTGGCCTCCTGCATCTTGGCGATCATGGCGTCGAACTGGCCGACGTTGTCGCTCAGCCGCACCATGGCCATGGACAGCGAGGCGCCGTCGCCAATGCAGTGGTGGATCTTCCAGGCCAGCTGAGTGGTGGGGCCGCTACCTTCCTCGTCCTCCTGAATGACGTGCAGCTCCCACAGCGGCTTGGAGAAGTCTAGCGGCGTGTTCACAAGCGACTCCACGTACGACATCGTGGTCTCTTGGGGGCCAAGCTCGTGCTCGGTGATGTTCTTGGCCACGTTGTAATCCTCGACCTCGACGAACGTCCATGGCGAGCCCACGACCAGCGAGCGGAAGCGCGAGAAGAACGGATCCGACGTCATACGCGTCTGCAGGCGCTCCACAATATCATCGCGAGACAGGCGACCGCCTAGTGTCATGACGCTCACGGGGATCGACAGGTTCGTGGCGCTCTCGGTGACCAGTGTGGTGAGCCCAATGTTGGACATGCGACGCTTGAGCTTCTTGCTGGCGCTGCTCTCGCGCCCGCTCTGCTGCTTGGCGTGCCAGAAGAACAGCACTACGCTCACCAGCAGCAGAGCAACCAGTACTTGCACCAGCACGGCGCGGGGCTCGGGCAGCAGCGGCGGTGTCGTCAGCGTTGCTTCCTCCATGGCTTCTCGATCCTTGGCCTCGTCCAGGAACTACTTTACGGAATGACTCACGACTGGATTACGCCGGCTGGTCACGATGTCCAGATTGGTAATTTACAGAATTTGCGATGCATACGTAATAACCGTCAACAAGTGGAATGGTGACGCGTACACCGTAGAGTCCCGACTGGAGACAGCTGACCACCCAAACGGTTTATGCGCCCGCTTGGCTTGTGCCACCAACCAGATTCTCTTTAATCGTCACTGCAGATAGTGACGCCTGCCTCGTCATCGATGACGCGACATGTCACAGTTACAAAAAGGAGTGTCTGCGTACGTTTCGCGTGTACAGTAGTGCTCCCCACGCACTTACTTCTGATGTGTACGGTACTTCCGCTTCAACTGCGTCTATATTTCTTGCGTGCAGCCTACTCTAAAACCTCGTCCGGGAAGCGGGCAAAGGGGGCGAGTGAGGTTTTACGCTGCTTGTTGCACGTGGAGGCAGCAGATCTCATCGCGAGTATGAACCCCACGTACCCTCCGCGCGGGTACGCGGCGGCCCCGCAGTCCAACCCGATGTACGCGCCGCAGCCTGGCACCCCAGGAGCCTTCGCGCAGCAGCAACCAGGCGGCCCGGCCGCTCCTCGCAGCGCCGGCGGCCCGCCGCATCCAGGTGCGTCCACGTGGCGAGTGATTCCATGACGAAAGATGCTGACGATGATGGAATGAATGCATTGCTGCTTCAACTTGCTGCTTCGTAGGATACGCAGGCGCTGGCTATGGACAGAGTACGTGGAAAACTATGCGTTTGAGTACTGTGCGCACTGGATCTGACTTGCTACCGTGTGTAGATCCGCAGCAGCAAGCGCCTCGATCGGGCAATGGGATGATGCCCATGCCAGGTGCCCAGCAGCCTGCAGGTACGATACAAGACACAGCTTTCATCTATGGCGTTGCTTTGGTGATGGAATATGAGTCTAATCATCTGTCTCACACGTCGCAGGTCGCGGATTTGCTCCCGGACCTCCGCAGGCGATGCAGCCTCCAGGCTTTGGCGGTCGTCAGGGACCCCCGGGTGGATTCCCAGGCGCTCCAGGTGGATTCCCAGGAGCGGCTCCGCAGGGTCCTCCCAGCGGCAACGGAATGGCTGCGCCCGGCCGTCCGTCGCCCTTTGGAGGTGAGCTGAGCACTCTCCGTTCAACGCACTAAGCTGCTGAGTCACATAATGATGCCATGTCATGTAGGCCCTCCGCAAGCCACGGGACCCATGTCAACAGGCAGCATGCTGCCACCGCAGATAAACCAGTTTGCACCAAGAGGTATCAGTGCTCCTGTTCGTCCACTGCCTCCCGGGAGCGTACCACTGACGACGTATGCGCTGGATTGTGACAGGCCCCATGCCTAATGCGCCCAACCGCTCTCCTTTCCCAGGCCAAGGACCTCCGTCCTCCAACGGCAATCCTAGCGGATTCAGCGGCCCGCCTGGTGCTGCCCCTCCGAACTACAGCCAGCCTCCAGCTCCAGGCGCTCCAGGCCCTCAAGGTGCTCCGTTCAGCAGCCCAGCAGCTAGTCATCCGTTTGGCGGACCTCCGGGTCCTCCGGGTCCTCCCGGACCGCAAGGCGCACCGTTTAGTGCTGGCGCAGCGCCACTGGGCAAGCCAGGTCCACCTCAGTACACGGCAGGACCTCCAGGACCTCAGCAGTTTAAGGCCGGACCTCCAGGTCCAGGAGCGAACGTTGGTCCTCCAGGCCCTCATGGACCTCCGCAGCAAGGAACAACTCCGTACCCAGGTGCTCCGCAGTACGGTGCGCCGCCAGGGCCTCCTGGACCACAGGGCAGTGCTCCTCACTACGGTGCGCCACCAGGACCTCCTGGGCCACAAGATGGTGCTCCTCAGTACGGAGCAGCTCCTCCAGGTGCCCCACAGTATGGTGCTCCCGTTCCAGGCCAATACGCACCTCCAGCTCTAGGAATACCTCAGCGTGGATACGGTGGTGCTCCCCAACAGCAGCCTGCACCTCAGATGCAACAAACTCAGCAGCCGAAGCAGCGCATTGACCCCAGCCAGATTCCGCGTCCCATCGTGGCCTCTGAGCGTATCCAGTACGTTGCTCGCGGTCACACTGTCACCATGCCGCCGCCGGCCTCGAGCGACTTCGTGTGCGTTGATGAAGGCTGCTGCAACCCTCGTTTCATTCGCCCGACTCTGAACCATGTGCCGACGAGCAAGGACGTGCTCAAGCAGTGCGGCCTGCCCCTTGCGGCTGTGATTTGCCCGCTGGCTGATCTGAACGAGGACGAGCTGCCGATCCCTCTGGTTGACTTTGGCCCCAACGGTCCGTTGCGATGCACGCGATGCCGAGCGTACGTGAATTCGTTCACCAAGTTCGTGCAAGGCGGACGCAAGTTCGTGTGCAACATTTGCACGCTCCACAACGAGACGCCGCGCGATTACTACTGCAGTGTGGATCAGAACGGACGTCGCCGGGATATTCAGGAACGGGCCGAGCTCTCGCGTGGCTCGGTGGACTACATTGTGCCGGCCGCGTACACGGTGCGCCCTCCCCAGGAGCCCATCTTCGTGTTCGTGCTGGACGTGTCGCTGTTTTCGTTCCAGACTTCGTTGGCGCCCGCGGCGTTGGATGCGATTAAGTATATTCTGCCTTCGCTCGCGCAGAACAAGCGCAAGAAAATCGGTATCGTGACGTTCGACACCGCGGTGCACTACTACCGTATGGACCACAACGACTCGATCTCAATGAACATTTGCCCGGACATTGATGATCCTGTGGCGCCTTTGCCGCCCAGCAGCTGGCTTGTCTCCATGGAGGACCCCAACGCCCAGCAGCGCATTAACGACCTGGCCGATCTCATCATCAACACATTCCAGGCGACTAACAAGAACCAGGCCGTCTCTGGAGCTGCTCTGGGAAGTGTCGTGGATGCTCTTTCGGTCTCGGGGGGCCGCATTATTATGCTGCATGCTGGTGCCCCTCGCATTGGAGTGGGCAAGCTCAAGCGCGAAGAAGTAAGCGGCGCCTATGGTACGACGAAGGAGGTGGATCTCTACACGCCGGAAGACCAGAACCAGTACGAAGCCATCGCGCGCGACTGTGCCGAGAAGCACATTTCCTTGGATGTGTTCTCAGTCGCCAACTCGTTCGCGTCGCTGGCGGACATTGGCCGCGTCTGTGAGCTGACTGGCGGTCGCGTGCAGTACATGCCTCAGTTTGAGAAGGAAAAGTCCAGCAACGGCCATCACCTGAAGCTCACACTACAACGTATTGTGGATCGCGACTGCGGCTACGAAGCCGTGCTGAAGGTCCGTGTTAGCGCTGGTCTACGGGTCGAGCGATCGTACGGCAACTTCTACACTCCTCGTGGCATGGATCGCAATGGCGTGGACGAGATGGAGTTCTCTGTGATCGACCAAGATCGATCTGTGTGTGTGACGTTTGCCCACGACGAGCAATTGTCCGAATCCAACGACGTATACATCCAGGCAGCGCTGCTGTACACACGCAGCGATGGCATTCGCTGTGTGCGTGTGCACAACCTGGCGCTCCAGGCGGATCCGCTGCTGTCGAACGTGTTCCGCTTTGCGGATTTGGATGCGACCTGCTCGGTCTGGCAGCGCACATCGGCCAAGGAGTTCGTGGACAAGTCGCTCATGCGCGCGACGCCTTCGGCTGTGAAGGACAACCTGGTGGACCAGTGTGTAAGCGTGCTGTTCAACTACCGCAAGCATTGTGCGGCCTCGTCATCGTCGGGGCAATTGATTCTTCCGGAATCGCTCAAGCTGCTGCCACTGTACACGCTGGCCACGCTGAAGAGCCGAGCGCTTCGCGGTAATCTGACGGGTAACCCGCCTCGTGGTTTTATCGACGTGCGGGCTGACGAGCGCGTGATGATGATGGGGCTGCTGAACAGTCTTCCAGTGGAGTTTGCTGTGTCGGCTGTCTACCCGAAGCTGTACAGCATTCACGACATGACCGAGGATTGTGGAGGACTGGACGACGAAGGCAAGTTCATTCTGCCGCCTCAACTGCCGCCGACGGCCGAGAAGCTGGACGAGGGTGGCATTTTCCTGCTCCATTCGGCCATGGCTTGCTACCTGTACATTGGCCCTCGCGCCTCCAGTGAGCTGCTGCTGGAGCTCTTCGGCACGGAGCATGCCGACACAGCCGAAGCCACGCTGGATCTGTTCGAGCGATTGGAGCACGAGACCGAGGACTGTCTGCGCGACCGCGTGCGCAACCTGGTGGAGTACCTGAACTCGAGCATGCCGATCTCGCAGCCGCTGGAGATTCTGACCAAGAACGACTGGCGCGCGAACCGCTTCATGAGCGCGCTGGTGGAAGACCGCACGCGGAACGACGTGTCGTACGTGGAGTTTTTGGTCCAAGTGCATAAGAAGATTCAGTATAAGTTCCACTAGAGCCCAAGGCGAGACAGGGAGACAAGAAAGAGAGAATGAACCACATGCAGGCGTTTGGCTGGTTGGCTCATGAAGATAACCTTGCATGTCGTTATCAGAAACGCGTACCTTTCCCCACCCACTAAAGTCCGATTTTTAGTTCGCCGTTGGTCTCCGCTAAAGTGCGAATTGCCGTTGCTGGTGCATTATCTGACCAAGGCCGGACCAGGATGGCGCCAAGCGGCGGCGACACGTTCAAGCTGCTGCTGTCGACGGACAACCACTTGGGCTACGCGGAGAAGGACCCGGTGCGGGGCAAGGACTCGTTCCGCACGTTCCAGGAGATCCTGCGGGTGGCGCAGCGCGAGCAGGTGGACCTGCTGCTGCTGGCCGGCGACCTGTTCCACGACAACAAGCCGAGCCGCGCGACGCTGTACCAGACCATGAGCCTGCTGCGCACGCACACCATGGGCGACGGGCCCGTGGCCTTCCAGGTCGTGAGCGACCAGAGCCTGAACTTCCCCAACTTCGGGCTCGTGAACTTCGAGGACCCGAACTACAACATCCAGCTCCCGGTCTTCAGCATCCACGGCAACCACGACGACCCGGCGCGCGACGGCAGCACGCACCAGTCGCTCGCGGCGCTGGACCTGCTCAGCGCCGCCAACTTCATCAACTACTTCGGCAAGTGCGACAAGGTGGACGCCATCGAGGTCTTCCCCGTGCTGCTGGTCAAGGGCGCCACGCGCGTGGCCATCTACGGCCTCGGCAACATGCGCGACGAGCGGCTCAACCGCATGTTCGCGCAGCAGAAAGTGGTCTTCCGCCGCCCCGCGGAGAACCCGGAGCAGTGGTTCAGCATCTTCGTGGTGCACCAGAACCGCGACGACCGCGGCCGCGGCAGCAAGAACTGCGTGCCCGAGAGCTTCATCCCGGACTTCATCGACTTCGTGGTCTGGGGCCACGAGCACGAGTGCCTCATCGACGCGCAGGAGAGCGTTAAGGGCGACTTCTTCATCACGCAGCCGGGCTCGTCCGTCGCGACGTCGCTGGTGGAAGGAGAAGCCAAACCCAAGCACGTGGCCGTGATGGAGATCAACGGCCAGAGCTTCCGCATGAGCAACCGCGTGCTCAAGACCGTCCGGCCGTTCAAGATTGAGGAGATTGTGCTGAGCGAGGTCGAGGAACTGGATCCGAACGATCCGGATATCACGGAGCGGATCCACGCTGTGCTAGACGAGCGAGTGCGGGAAATGCTTGGCGAGGCGGAAATTGAGCGACGCCAGCAAGAAGAGGCTTCGCATCCGGAGCTGAACGAGATTCTCGTGCGACTGCGCGTCGAACACACGGGCTTCCCAGTACTTCACAACCAGCGCTTTGGCAGCAAGTACGTGGGCAAGGTCGCCAATCCGAACGACATCCTGCTCTTCTACAGACGCCAAAAGGAGCGCGCGTCCACGAAAGACAAGAAAAGCAAGATTGGTGGTATTCTGGACGAGCCCATTCGACCGACGCGACTGGATACGGTCACGATCGAAGATCTCCTGAGCAAGCACTTGCATCAACCAGATCAAAAGATGGTGTTTTTACCAGAAGGTCCCATGGCGATTGCGCTCGAAGATTATATTGTGAAGAACATCCCATCGGCGTTGGATGAATTTGTGGATCAAGTGCTGGAAGAGACGCAGCGTGAACTTGCATCCAAGACAGACACCAAGTCCAAGCAGGATATTATGAACGCCGTCGAAAAGAAGCAGGAGCGTGCCCAAGCAGAGGAGCTGCTGCAAACGGAAGAAAAACAAGACAGAGATAGTCAATTTGGGTCGTTCAATAGCTCCTATCTGGAATATGGTAACGCCAAATCACCGTCTGCAGCGAAGAAAACTGAAGCTGACGATGAGGCAAAAACTCAAACCAGTCGATTTGGTACGCCTCGTAGTACGTCCCAAGCAAGTCGGCCAGCTCCCCGTTCGCGAGCTAAAGTAACCGATACAGAAGCGAGCATTTTGGACGATGACGAAGACGATGCTGACTTTATGGATTCTCCCAAGAAGGCGGCGCCAGCGAATACGCGCAAAAGGAAGGCTCCGAGCCCAGCTAAAGCAAAACCGAAACGAGCTGCACCTGCTAGGGCGGCAGCATCCGCTCGAACCAAGAAGGCATCTAATAATGAGTGGCTATCTGATGACGAAGATCATGGTGTTGTGGATGACGATGGAGATGAAGATTATGACATGAGCGAACATGAAGAAAGTGAACTATCCGTCAAACCTCAACGGAAGCGAGCGGCGCCTGCAAAATCGGCTCCAAAAGGTCGAAAACGATTGAGAAAAGAAAGTGACATTGATGAAAGCGACGACGACATGATGTTCAACGAAAAGCCAAAGCGAGCAGGTCCCAAACCGAAAGCGAGAGCAGCGAAGAGTGCGGTTTCAACACGCGCGCCGCCAAAGTCCAGTCAAGACAATAACATTGACCTGGTATCGTCAGATTCAGATAACGCTGGTCGGGCTCCTCCAGCTCGCGCTTCTGCTGCCTCGAAGAAAAAACCAACTCCGCAGCGGAAAATCGACGACATGTTCCAGCGTCAGACCAAGACTTTGCGAACGACTGCTGCGGACGATGAGGTAGAAAGTGATGCAGAGTTTACGCAACTAGCTCGTGCAACCAAATCAACTGGAAGTACTAGTAGTCGCTTCCAGCTGCAAGCGTCCCAGCCAGATACGCAAACGGAGCCTTCTCAAGTGTTTGGAAGCATGGGAGACGCCCCGAAGCGGCGGAAGCTGCCTCTGTCTATGGTGGCGTCGTCTCAGCAAAGCAGCCAAAGCGCAGCTCCTAAAGAGGCCGCTCCTGCTCGCAACGGTTGGGGGCGATCCAGACGCTGAGAGCAAGGATTAATAATGCTGACAGGCAATAACATTGCGGAACGAACTGGAACTATTCAAATATACGTAGATTTCAGCGTCTTCTGTTGCTATCGCGTGTTCAATTACAGGTCACGCGTTTCTGTCCTAGAAATGGAAATCTACTTGTTCATCGCTCACTTTCGGATCCAGATGCAACAACGTCATCGATTTACTCCTGCTGGGCTTCTAATTCCTCCTGCGGAGGCGTCTGGGGCAGGCTGGACGACAAAGTTTCGTCCTGAGCCGGATCTTGGCGGACCCACGTCTTGTTCTGGAAACGAGGACGCATCTGCGAGTTGGCGTAGTACGGATTTCTCGGTGCAAAGGGTGCAGCGCCAGCGTTCAGTACCGGCGCGCCTGTCTGAGGAGCTGGCGCTTCCGCACCAGCAGCTACTTCCTGTCCTGCAGCTTCGCTTCCCTCTCCAGCTGGAGCTTCAGCCTTGGCTACGTTGGGGTTGACCCATTTTCTATTCTGGAACGCCGGTCGGGGTCCTCGTCCACCCATCTGCGGGGGGCCTCCGAAGTAGCCCATGTTGCGCTGGCCTGGGAATGGTTGCTGAGGTGGAAATCCCATGCCGTACGGGTTCATGCCGAACGGAGGAGGGGGATAGAACATGCCCGGGGGGCCTCCGAAGGGCTACAAGAGCAAATAACAGAATCCATCGTCAGGCACAGATCCACAAGCAGATAGATAGCGCACGCAGCAAAACGTACTTGAGGAGGGAATCCACCGTAGCCCGGAGGGCCACCGCGGAAGTCTCCGGGGAATGGGCCGTCACGAGGGTATCGCTTGTCTCGGTCGCCGCGGTCACGACGGTTGCCATCACGCGAGCCGGGCTCGTTCGGCGGCAGTGGAGGGTTGGCAGGAGACTGTGAGTCTCCGTTGCGTCGTCGCGAGCCGTTTCGGTCGGAGTCGCGGTTTTCTTGGTCCTGACGGCGTTCATTACGCGAGGGCTCGCGCTCTGCTGATCGCGACCCGCGCTTCTTCTTGTTACTCTTTCCTGCATCCAAGTCGGCTTGGTCGGCGTTCACGGGAGGCCCCAGCAACTGCGATAGCCGGCCTCCGGATCCTCGTCGCTGGTTGGGCTTCTCTGGTTCGCTGGTGGCCTTGCGCTTGTTGGACTTGGGCTCCTCACGCTCACGTTCACGCTTGTTCCCCTTGGTCTCGGTCTTCTCCTTGGCGACGATTCCGAAGCGCTGCGAGCGCTTGGCCAGCAGCTCGTTGGCGTTCGTGCTGGCGGTGGACAGCGTGCGGATGGTGCCCTTGCTGCCGGACAGCGAGACGACCTTCTTGCCGCTGGAGGCCTCGCTGCCCTTGACGCGCTTGGGCTCAGCCTCCGAGCTGGCTTCCGCGGCTTGCTGCTCCTCGTACGTGGGCAGGAGCTCGCTGAGCCAGTCGACGAACTGCTCGGCCGATTCGTCGCCGATGAAGTCGATCAGGTCGTGCGCGATCTGCGCCATGCTCTTTTTGTTGCCGACCATGACGAGCACGTATTCCTGAGGCAGCCGACGGATAGATACACAGACACATACAAACAGACGTCATTCTCCCCTTCCTCTTTTCTGTGGGTGGACGTGCGCTGTTTCGCTCTCGGCTGCATGACTTGCTCTCTCTTTCGCTCCCACACACACGCATACACACACGCATTCGCCTCTGCTCCTCTCTCTCTCTCTCTTGGGCTACTGGGGCTTCTTGAGAACCCGCCACACATCACACAAGAGAGACCGGCCGCCGTCCACCACCAATCCGATCGCAAGCGAGGCAACGTACCGCCATGACGTGGTCCACCTCGACGCCCAGCATCTCCGTGAGCTTGTCCTGCGTGCGCTTCTGGAGGTCGTCCTTCTGCGCGGCCGTGAGCGCCAGCGGGAACACGTAGTCTCTCGAGACGGCCATCCTGCTGCGCTTGGCTTATCGCTTGGTTTGCGCTTTCCGCCACTGCCTGCCAAGGCGGCTGGGAGAGATCCGGTACAAAACCGGTATTCAGGAAGTATTGTTAATGAGAGTACCGTCCCCACTCGGTTCGAGAATAAACTCAGGAACGAGGAAGGTCAACAGAGGCCACTGTTTGAGAGTAGAACAGTACAGAGCTTACTCGTCCGTTATGGCGACGCGTTGGCCAGGCGAATGTTCTCGTGTTATCTCGTGCGTGGGGGATCGATGGTAAAAAGGTTCGTTTCCGCATGTGCACGAGTGATCTGTTCCTGGCTGTTTCATGTGGAGCGGAGGCTTCCAAGTGAATGGGTTGTTTTCATTCTGTACCCACACATGTGTCATTCGCACTTGCTTATGTTGCTTGACCAGTCAGCTTATGTTGCGCTTCGGTTGCGCGCAACTTCAAGATCAGACCATCACTCGCTTTGGGCGGGTGTTTAAAACAGGGGGCCGCCAAAGGCAAAAGGACGTTCGTTGTTCATTCGCAGAAACGCCTGGATGGAGATTCAGCCGCAGCAGGAAGAGCTCGAGGCGACGGCCGCAGCGCCGCAGACGACGGAGGACAAGAGCGACGCGGAGGCGCTGCGGACGCTGCGCATCGCCTTCGTGGGGAACGTGGATAGCGGCAAGTCCAGTCTCATCGGTAAGGCGGCCGTTCCTCCACCCGCTCTTCTCTGCTCTTTGGGGCTCATGAAGACTCCGTAATGGACAGGCACGCTGATCAAGGGAGAGCTGGACGACGGACGGGGGCTCTCGCGCAAGGCCATCTTCCGCCACCAGCATGAGGCTGAGAGCGGCCGCACCAGCAGCGTGGCCACGGCGTACCTGGGCTTCGCGGAGGACGGTGGCCAGATCCTGTCCAAGCGCGCGGGCAAGACTATCCCGTGGGTGGAGCTGGCCAAGATCGCGCACAAGCGGATCCAGCTGATCGATCTGGCCGGCCACGAGAAGTACCTCAAGACCACGGTCTTTGGGCTCACGGGCATGCAGCCGGACATTGTGGTAGTCGTCGTGGGCGCCAACATGGGCGTCAAGCGCATGACCAAGGAGCACTTGGCCATCGCTGTGGCGGTACGTTGCAATGGGAGGCGTGAGACTGATGTGAGACTGACCTTGTCCATTGTTTGCTGTGCAGCTGGAGATCCCGATCGTGGTCGCACTGACGAAGATCGACATTGCGCCCAAGAACGTGGCAAAGGAGACGCTGCAGACCATCCGCCAGTCGCTCCGCCGCTACGGGAAGATGCCGATGCTCGTCAAGACCGAGGAGCAGGCCACCACGGCAGCCAAGGGCATCCCGTCCAACCGCATTACGCCCATCGTGCCGCTGTCCAACGTCACGGGTGATGGGCTGACCAACATGCGCCGCATTTTCTTCGATGCGTCGCCTGCAGCGCTGTTCAAGGCGAGTCTGGCAGCCTCGACACTCGCCACAACCAAGTCGAACCAGGAAGAAGCCGTCGTTGCGAATAAGGAGAGTCCAGCCGACCAAAGCGTCGTGGAAATGCCGATCGATGAGACGTACCAGGTCCCCGGAGTGGGATTTATTATTGCCGGTACGCTCGTGAGCGGCACATTCAAGGTGAATGACACGCTGCAGATCGGGCCGGACTACAGTGGCAACTTCCACAAGGTGCTGGTGCGCAGCATGGAGTCGATGTACCTACCGCTGAAGGAGATCGTGCCTGGACAGACAGCGGCAATGTCGCTTCGCGCACTGAACAAGAAGATGGTGCTCAACCGCTCGACGTTCCGAAAGGGTATGGTCCTCTTGAGTCCGCATGTGAATACGCACGACTACGTGTCGCAGGTGTTTGATGCCCGTGTGGTGATCTTGCACCACCAAACGACCGTCACAGTCGGCTACCAGCCCATGATCAACTGTCGAACGATCCGACAGACGGCAGAGATCATCTCGATCGAGTCGTCGAACCAGGACGCCATCCGGACTGGAGACCGAGCGCTCGTTCGCTTCCGCTTCATCCACTCGCCCGAGTTTATGAAGAAGGGAATGCGCTTCGTGTTTCGCGATGGCCAGGCCAAGGGCATCGGCAAGGTCGTGCGGATAGTTCACTTGAACGAAAAGGCCGACGAGGACACGTGACAGAACTCCACATGAACAGATACAGGACACACAAACACAACTCACGAGAGAAAATAGCAAGGGAAACCACCGGAACATGTGAGAAAAGGGATTAATATTATGATTTGTATAATCAGCTGGACTCTTCTCTTGATTCTCTTGAAACATTTTATCTGATCGTGTGGAATTCAAGAAGTGTCCTCGTTTGACTTTTCGTTTAAATAGGGTGCATGTATGCCACCCCATTATCTAATTGGCATTCTTCCGTACTGTAAGTGTATTAATCGCTGAGTATGTCGCCTGAAAACGGTGGCTCGCTTAGCGCTAAGAGAATTCTTTTTCTCTCTTGTTTTGTACTCCTTTGTTTGGTTGATTTTTACTCGGGAAAAATGGCTTGGATTGAGTAAATGGCGTAAAAGTCAGGCATATCTTGAAAAATGTATGTAACTTACATGCTTTTATTCATGGTTCTTGGGTTGGACACAGCGTGTTCTTCCACTCGAAAGACGATGCCCCAGCGCAAGTGGTTCCAATTGGTCGACGGAGGTCGCAAGCCAATGTCTCCAATAGCTTTCGTGTGCGTGGATGGTGAAGCCGTGTATTCTTTCCTACACGCAGCCAAGATGAAATTCAAGAGCGAACTGGACGAAGTCGAGTACCTCGCCCTCACAGTGATCGCTCGTGGGCGGCGCCTGCTGTCGTCCGCGTCTTTGGAAGGTCTGGGAGACCACGAATTTGATGCACTCATTGTGAAAATGCCGCAGCTGACAAGAGGCGATTTCTTTGAGGCTCTTGGTTTGGGCAAAATGCAAGACGTCTTCTGGTTCGGCGTCGACAAGATCGGGACGCTACAAAAGATGCAGAGCACCAATCTGACAGATGAGCGGACGCTGTCACGGACTGCGTTGACCACTGACATTATCCGCCGCCTTGACAAGAAGCGCGCTTTGTTGATCAGTGGCCCGTCCAATACGGGAAAAACGTCGCTGGCAGTGCTAGTCAGCCGGGATTTGGTGAAACGAGCCGACCGGCAGAAGCAAAAGGTAGCTGTCGCGACGTTTACGATGTCCAGCGTTGGAACAATGGCGGACGCCTTTAGAAGCCAATGCGGTCGTTCCTGGAGCTCCGCTATGGCGTTGTCAAATGAAGGCTGCACGGTGTACATCGTTATGGATCAAGCCCAACTGCTGTATGAAGACCCCACGGCTTTTTCGACACGAAAGGCTGGTTTGTTCTGGGACCAACTCAGCAGTGTTCTTGAGGCGATACTTACCCCATCCGAATCTTGATGTGTGCAGACTATGGATTTGAGCACGGAAGTCCGATCCAGATGCCTTCAGATATGGTGATTGGTATTGATCGTTTGAACTTCAGTCTACAGGAAGTGAAGGAATACGTCAGTAAGCAGTTCCATGGGTTTGAATGCCTTGAACATGGCGCTTTGGGGCCATTCTGTGCGCATCTGTTGTGGTTGACCGGTGGAAACGTCGGCCTTTGCCAGAGTGCTCTCTTTGCGTTGGGTAAAGTCTACGTCACTCGAATGCGTAAAGGCATTGCGCCTCCATCGACTCAGGAGTGGCTACGTATGCTTGAAAGCGGCTCTCTATATGAAGACAATGACCATGCGCTTTTCGATGCAATGAAGGCACGGGGTGTATACCGGTCATTGATATCGTTATTGACAATTAAGGAGGAGGAAGACCTCTATCGCATTGTCTGTGGGATCGCAACAGAGTCGGATGCTGATTCGCTCAGCATGTGCCTTCGCTATGGAATTCTGAACCGTATTGGAAGCGAATTTGATTTCTCATCGCCAGTCATTTGGAGAGACTTCGTTCTGTCGACCGTAACATACATTGATCGTGCGCTTCAAGTGCCCAAATCCCTCCGACAGATGATGGAGAGCGTAATTCAAAACATCAATTACGACACCATCCGTCAAGCACTTGACAAGAATTCGCCCAGCAGCAAATCCGTGGAGAGAGCTTGGCAATTGGAGTATTATCAGGCTTTATACCGATGCACACCAAATCATTTCGTGACTTCCGCAGACGTAGGTGCCTTGTTTGGAACGAAGGATTTCATTGATTTCACTATTCGAATTGGAAATGAGCATGGGGGAATCGATTTGTTGCGCCAAGGTGAGAGTTGGAAAGAGCATCTGAAGCGATTCGCTCCTGACGGACGATATTCACTGCTTGAGTTGAGCGACTTTTGTTTGCTGGAATTTCGACATGTTGCTTCAGTTGAGAAAGTAATGAAAGACGAGGCAGTCACTGCGGATGATGGCAAACGCATTGTCATGTGCTACGACGAATCCCTGAAGCATGTGGCCGCACTCAACTCCCATTTTGGGTTATTTTCTAAATCTTTATTGTTGCTGTTTCTGGAGTGAATCAGTCAAATACCTTGTCTTACAAAGTTAATTCATGTACGTTTGAGTTGAAGCGTAGCCTACAGCAGAAAATGAGAGATAAGTCGGTTGCTCAATTCTGAGGCTCCATTGTCGTCATCCTGTAAATCGTTCTCGTCGGTGTTACTGCTTGTCTGGCCTTGGACTTGACCGAACTCCATGTTATAAAGACAAATGGAAACTAAGCCATAGTATTATTCACATGTTCCTCCCAATCCTGTGGAATTCGTCCAGACCAATCGCAATGTCCGGACCCTGGAGCATCGTAGATCTGGCAGAAAATTTCCAATCAAAGCTGGATTCGACTGAAGACCGCGTGTCAACCTCCATACGCAGTTGTTTCCCCGAAGTTTGCTGAACCCCATGTTGAAGATCTCGAAGATGGGACAGCACAACCTCGAAACAAAAGCCAACCAGTGGACTACTTTTGTGCATCAAGCCCAATCCAGGTGCTGCATCATAAAGCTCCAAAATGGAAGCTCCATAAATCCAAATTCGGCCTCCCGCCATTCGATTCGTATGGACATCTGCAGATATTGCGTCCATGGTTTTTGATCAATCATGGCTGTTGGTCCTGTGAGTTCAACCCATCATGCGTTCATGATTTCTGTATTGTTGATGGGAGAACCGACTCTTGGACATTGCAGCCGTGGCAAGGATCAACAAACCCGTAGAAGCACTCAACCCCAACGAAGTGGTGGAGAGCATGCGGTCCTGAAGAAGTGCCTATAGATGCTCATGACAAAGTCTTCGTTGTGTGCTATGACGCAGGATTTAAGGCTCAATTTTAAACCCAGTTGGAAGTTTTTTATCGCACGGACTCGATTCACCTGTTCTTGCTGAGTTACGATCGCTCTAGTAAAGTTGCACAATGTGATGAATCTTCTTCTGGATGCAGATCCTCAGATCATGCGATGGCTTTTCCATCGTGGTCTTTGTTGACGACCATGGGAATCACGATGGCGACGATCTGACTCGGTCGTCCGTGATGCCAGCGTCTTCGAAGATGCTGAACGAACCCACGTTGACATCGGACAGTACTTTGCAAGATAGTGATATTTACAGTTGCTACACACAGACTCAAATACATCCTCTCACCAGTCCTTGTTGAAGGCCTTGGGCAGCAGACGCGTGGCCACGTACTCCCAGACCACAGCCAGCACAATGTTGGCGACGAAGAGTGCCAGCATGATCCCGCGGAAGCTCGAGGGCACCGGCAGCACCTGGAACGTGCTCATGAGGTTGCCCGACGTGTCCATGAGGAAGTACACGTTCACGGCGGCCACCACCACCAGCAGCACCGTGAACACGCGGTTGGTGTAGAACGGCAGGCGGAACGGGTCCTTCATGTTGAACGCGATGGCCACCGCGATGTAGCCCATGTGGCCGTAGAGCCACACGACTGTGTCCTCGAAGGCGTAGCTGTCGTCCTCGATGTCCAGGTCCAGAAGCGGGTAGCACTTGGACGCGTAGGTCATGTCGCCGTCCTGGTACTCGACCGCGTGCTTGGCCGAGCAGAACCAGCTCTGTTTGGTCATGATGTAGTAGTTGAGGAAGAAGAGGCCGAGGAAGATGGCCACTTGGCCCAGGATCGAGCTCATGATCGTGAGCGAGAAGAGCGTGTGCGGCGGACGCTCGCGCGACAGGTAGCCAGAGCTGGCCGTGTACAGCATGGTGATGGCCAGACCGAGAACGATGGCCATGTCGTCCCACATGTACTGGTTGTTGGACAGCAGCAGCTCCACGCCGGCGTGGATGCCGACCTCGTCCAGCGTGCTGGCCATGAAGAGCTGGATCACAGGGTACAGCATCATGAACTTGAAGCCCAGGAACGACGTCGTGAGGGCGCAGCGGCCTTCGCGCAGCAGAAGCGGTACGTCCATGATGTCCTTGGCCTTGCTGGTGAACGGCGCCACGATGGACGCCTCGGCGCTGGAGAGAGCGAGGCCGACGTGGGCGGCCTTGAGAGCACCGCAATCGTTCGTGCCGTCGCCACACATGCCCACGATGTGGCCTTGGTCCATGAGCTGCTCCACGATCCACGTCTTCTGCATCGGCTTGATACGCGCGAAGATCACGGTCTGACGCACGAGGTCGCCAATGGAGGCCTCGTCGAAGTTCTCGGCCTGGATCTTGTTGATCGCAGCTCCAGTGACCGCCAAGTCGTACTGCTCCAGCACCTGAGCCATGTTGCTCTGCGAGAACGGCTCCCACTTGAGCTCATCCGTCGAGTCCTTGATGGCGTCCACGCAGTGGTACGTCAGCGCGCCGGTCGTGTCCAGGTCCACCACAGCCACCTTGGGCTTGAGCTTCATCTCGAGCTCGCGGCAGACGTGCACGGCCGTGAGCGCGTTGTCGCCCGTGATGATGCGCACGTCCACCTTGGCCTCGTACAGCTCCTCGAGCATGCCCTTGGACTCGGGCTTGAGCTCGTTCTTGAAGAGCGCGAGGCCGTCGAAGTGCAGACCGGACTCGACTTCGTCACGGTTGTCCAGATCGATGGGCGAGCTCTCGTCCAGCTCCTTGAACGCGAAGCCGATGCAGTAGTAGCCCTCGGCGGCGCACCAGAGCGTCTTGTAGTGGAAGTTCTCGGGCATGGAGATCGACGCGTCGTTGATGGACTCGGGCGAGCCCTTGACGATGACCGTGCGCTTCTTGGTGGCCAGGTCCTCCACGACGACACTCGCGAGCTGGCGAGAGGCGTCGAAGGGGAAGCGGCGCACGATGCCGTACTGCAGCTGCGAGTTGTCCTTGGACGTGACGATGGCCACGTAGTCGCCCTTGGTGTTGTGCAGGTATTCCAGCGAGTAGCCGCATGCCTCAAACATGGACATGTCCAGCGCGTAGCCCTGCAGCTTGCCCTCGTGCTCCGAGAGGCCGTGGCACGTGGCCATGGCCAGCTGCATCATGCGCGGAATGACAAGCCCCACGTGCTCCAGCTGGCGGTTCTCCGAGACCACGTCTACACCGATCAGGTTCAGGTGCTCCTGCGTCAGCGTGCCGGTCTTGTCGAAGCAGAAGCACGAGAGCTGGCCGCACGAGTTGATGCGCTTCGAGTCGATGCAGAAGATGCCGCGCGCCAGCAGCCGGTTGAGCGCGAAGCCGATGCCGGACGACAGCACCAGCGGCAGAGCCGGCGGCACCGCGATCGTGAACAGATCGAGCGAGTTGATGAGCGTCATGAAGAAGCCGACGCCGTTGCCGGCGTTCTGGATCATGCGCTTGACGAACGCGATGAGCGCCACGGTGGCCAGGATGGCCAGGTAGCGGTAGCTGTCCTGCTCGAAGGCGAACGTGATCGGCTTGGGGTACAGGATGCTGCGGAAGAGCTCGCCCTTGCCTGTGGAGAAGCCGGTGCTGAGCACAACGCCGCGAATGGGATCTTCGCCCTCTCGCAGCTGCGTGATGGTGGAGCCCGAGTGCAGCATCGAGGTCTTGTACTGCGAGCGCGCGATGGCGTCCGTGAGAACCCCGTTGCCCATGGCGGCCTCCTTGTTGATGGGGAAGGCTTCGCCCGTGAGCGACGACTCGTCGGCCACGCAGGCGCCAGAGAGCAGCACCATGTCGGCGCAGACCAGGCCCATGGTGATGTCCACGATGTCGCCGGGCACGAGCTCGGTCTCGTGGAGCTTGGCCGGCAGACGCGAGTCGGAGCGCAGCACCGGCACGACCTGGTTGCTGCGCACGAGCTCGCGCAGGCGGTTGCTGTTGGAGACCTCCGAGTAGATCTCCCAGCTCATGGACGTGGCCGAGAGCACGAGCACCACGATGGCGTAGACCGTGTACTGCTGGAAGAACCAGACGGTGGCGCTGAAGATCTGGAAGAGGTAGAACGGGTGCACGAGCTTGACGAAGATGAGCATGAGGATGTTGGGCTTGTCGATGCCCACGAGGTTCACGCTGTAGAGCTCGCGCTGCGAGTCCACGGTCGCGGCGTCCAGGCCGACCTCTCCGCGCGAGCGGATCTGCTCCAGGTCCTCCTTGACCGTGGCCAGGTACCGCTCGTAGTCGCAGCGCTCGTAGTTGAACACGTAGCGGTGCTTCTTGAACTCGAACCAGGTCCAGGCCAGCTTCGGGTGCGTCTCAGCGCCCGCCGCGCCGCGGTGCACGGGCTCCTCGGCCCAGACGGAGCGGATGCCGTCCTCGTGCACCAGCACCAGCATGTAGTCGGCCTCGCCGGCCGCCGAGAAGGGCAGCGGCCGGCGCGCGATGCGCGTGAACACTTGCGGGAACCAGACCGAGACGATGAGCAGGATGAAGGCCGAGCACGGCACGAGCACGCAGAAGAGCGCCAGGCGCGCGTACGAGAAGGCGAAGGGCTGGATCTTGACGAACTCATTTGGCGCGTACGACAGGTTCTGCCGCCGGCTGAGCGAGTCGTCCACCGGCACGAGCAGGTGCTCCTGCAGGTTCTTCATGCTCGCTCGCTGGTCAAAGCTGGAATGGGGATCCAGCCTTCAGGAGGAGGACGAGAAGGGGGATGGAGACGACATTGCAGCTCTCGGTGCTGCTGCTGCTGACGGGTGAGCTGCTCCTCCCACCGGAGCTCCAGCGGAGGGAAGCTTTGTGTCATCGTGCTTGACAAAGAATGTCCGACGGTGAGCGACCAGCTCCTCCCGCCAGCAGCTGATTGGCTGAGAGCCAGAGTGACCCATGGACGTCACAGCAGTTGGGATCGCATCACCGGCAGGAGTGGGATCTGGAGACTGGACAGGTTTGCATACAGAGCACCACGAAATGCATTTCATATTGAAACTCCATATTTTAAACTATTCCCATATTTAAGAATAGATATTATATAGTCAGAGCTGCAGTATCTAATGAGACGTACAGACAGACAGGGGATCCATGGGTGGCTGCTTCTATCACACGCAGAGAAGGACGGGCGGCCAGAGTCCAAAGCCCATCCAGAAGTTTGTGCAAACTCGGGGCCTGGCTATGACCAAGAGAAGTCACGGCTGATTCTAATTATTACATTTGAGCGGTTTTAGATTGACCAACTTTAGGGGGTATCAGAATCAGATCACGAAGCCTTCACTATGGAGCTCCACTGCGGCGGAGCTCGCGCCAGCAGCACGCTGTAATAGAGGAGTGTAGAGTTCCTGCCGTACGCTCGCAAGCCCCGTACGCTCGCAGATCCGTACGCTCGCAGACGCCGTACGCTCGCAGGTCCGCTCGTGCTAGTGAAATGGGCGGAGGAGATGAGGACGTTGACAAGACAGCCCACGATCCGGACTCTGGATGGCTGCTTGGACGACAGCGGATTCCGCAGTGGAAGCCCAACGCAATATCTGATGCAAAGTTGTGGGACGGAGCGCGAGACTGTGACGAGCTTCAGCCCATGGACGAGGGGAAAGGTGATTAAAATCGCCCCCCTTCCCACAAAAGTAGACGTGGTCCGCTATTGGAGATGGAGTCGCTGGGCTCACGGCCTGGAGCTTGAGCTGGCGTATTCCTCGTCCATAGTGCTGCGAATGCGGGAGGAGCTGTTCAAGATCCAGCACAGTACCGTACTTGAAGTGTGGAATGCAATGGCTCCCAAAAATATTTTAACGCACGGATTTCCCTGCAGATTCAATATTTCAACAGCTGTGCACGGAAACAGAATCCAAACGCCCGACATACAGTAAATAAAAAGAACCGCGGGTGATGGTGAACCCACATTCGCTTTTCTCTCTGGTATCAGATTGTGAATTGTGACTGTTGAGGCCTGTTTGGATCTGCTTGCTGTGTAACAGCGTTTAGACCCTTTGACTGTCCATATTGGTATAACAATAGAGAGTGTCTATAATATACTGTAGACGCTCTCTATTTGTCAGACTGGCAGTGAACCTCCTCATCGCTACTTGAAAACATCCAGTTGGAGAACTAGCGATTGCCAAACTCACCCATCTCGTAGTGATTTGCATCGCTTCGTTGCAAACAGGCGAAAGCTCTGGATCTTACAACATTCAGACGAACTTCTCTACATGCATAAAGTGAGATGCACACGTAAATATTCAGTCATTATTGACGATACAAACTCATAGTGAATCGTCAAGGAGAAGGAGATAGCACAGTCACCACTGCCCACTGTATCCAGTTGCCTCAATGTTGTGAACAAAGGTCCTCCATTTCCACAGGGGATTATTGGGTTACAGTATCGGCATACAATGTATTCTAATACTTCTTGTGAGAACGGAATGAACGTTTGGGAGATGGGTATGCCCATGGAGAGGTTCGTCTGCGGCCAGAGGGTATCGCTATCTGCTGCTGTCCCCACACTCATTCACGTGCAACTCCGCGCAAAGGTGATACGTTTGTGGATGCAGAGCTGCTTCTTCCTGAGGCGAGACCCCCAATGATTGCTGCTTGAGATTTGTTGTCTGCCCCCAACGCCAGAGCTCGGGTCGGACTGGAAGCGGATGACGAGGGGCTCGTAGATCGCTCTCGTAGGTAGATCGACGCTGTCAGCTTTGCTGCCGAAGAGCCCCGCGCTCTGGTCGTGACCTTGAACATGCTCTGGAAATAGCCTGCTCTCACTCTTATGCGCCTGACAACGCTCTGAGATCGGATTCGAATGAATGGCGTTCTGAGGTGCTATTTCCGTCCTCTCGGCTGAGACTCGGCTCGCGTATTCATTTGCGCTGCTGCTGCTGCTGCTGCGAAGGAACCAGCCGCCAGCACTTGGAGTGAGATGGAGGCCGAAAGCGAGGCAGTCGCATCGATGCCGGTCGAGACACTGAAGCAGGTCAACAGTGAGAAGACATTGAGTGCGACGACGGACAACCAAGAGATCGAGACCGCAAAGGAACCAAAGGTTGTTAAGATCGCAGTGGTGAATGACCCAGTGGACGACATCCTTGCCACTAGTGACCTAGAGTCTGTGGTCACTGGAGCTGATTTATCTCCGAACACGACAGAGAAAGAAGAAGTTCCACCCGAAGTCCCGCAGGAGGTGCGACCAGCCACTCCGACGAATTCTAATCCCGATCCAGTTCAACTGATAGAGGAAACTGAGAAGGCTGAGGCAGCTCCAGAGCCAGCAGATCCAGTTGCCAATGCCCCAGAAAGGAAGCCGCATGTCAAGAAGCAGCACAATGTAAGTGATTTACTATGCCACGCGTGATACTTATTAATCGTAATCATGGACTCCCAGAACGACTCCTTCGCTAGTGAAGAGCTCTTGGGTCGTGTACAAGCATTTCTCGTGCAGCAGGTGCGTCCAATTGGCAGAATCACTCTTTGTACTTGACTCATGGGACTCTTTCACGTCTCCAGATCCAGGACGATCTGTGCAGCTCCAACAGCAAAGAGATCTATGAGTGTACGAGTCTCCTGTCTCCTTTTAAACGCGCTGATTCTACTGGATGCTAATAATTTGCGTGTGACCATGACAGTCGTGACGCAGCAGCTCAGCGAGAAGCAGCGCAGGCGATACGTCGCTCCGCTCATGCAGCGATTGGCGCAGTGTTTTCGTGACGATGCGACTCAGCGTGGACAGACAGATGTCCCAGTGGAGTTCCAGTCGTCTATCTGTCTGATTGAGCAGCTCTTCCTCGCCATGGGCCGCGTCTCGCCCTTGCAGGACATGTACACGGCCGAAGAAGAAGAAATGCTCGATCTGCTCTTCCAAGAGCCTTCGCAGGAAGAGAATCCAGACGTGGTCGTGTGAGCCTCTTGCTCAGCTTAGGATTTAGCTTGTGCAACTGATATTATTACGTGCTCAAAGAGCTTTGGTATCACTCTTTCCTGGTTATCCGGATAGACTGCGTTTTCGTCGACTCAATCCAAGCTTCAATAATTCTGGAGAGGTCTTGTTTGGAGTCCTTTAATCGGGAATGCTTAGCAAGCTCAATTCTGAAGAGGGCCATACGCGACATGAGATCCATACCGGTCCAATATCTTCGATGACGCTGGCATCTCGGCTCGAAGACTGTGTTGCTCCTACCAACGTCAGGCAAACGAACGAACAGACTCCGACGGAGTTCATTTGAGCTCTGGTAATTGGGGAACACACTTGGCTTTATTTTATTTCTTGCTGGTTTTATCCAGAATGTCGAAACAAACATGTACGTTGGCAAACAGATAGACGCACTGAATAATCAAACGGGCACTCGCTCTAACATCGTCTTCATATGCCTAGCCTCGAGGCAGTGAGTTACGCTGGAGCTAAGGCCTTCATTGCTTCCACAAGCTCCTTCGCAACGCCTTGAAGCTGGCGCTCTACGTCATTCGCGCTGTCGTAAAGTCCGTCGCGTGTTTTGATAGCGTCATGGAGAGCTAAGGAGCTGAGAACGACCGATGCTATAGTCATCATCACGTTCAGTATCATCAGCCCCTTGACGATACCGGAGCCGTACTTCACAGCAAACTCGCGAGTCGTTCGCACGAGGCCCGACATTTTGCACAATTCCGCCAGCTGGGGTAGGAGAATGCCCTTGCTGAGGTACGCCAAGGATAAAGACAATTGGGACAGGCGTGCGTTCAGTGCGAGGGATTCCGATTCGAAATAGAAGACGCCCCGCTTCACTTTCCAGGAAGAGAACCCCGGTCGGTGCTTTGGCGAGATCTCACGGAAGGCTTCGATCTCATTCTTCACATGTCGGGCTGTGACCTCCTTGTCTTGGCGTGCGAGCAGTCTCGCGAGGCCCAAGATGCCGGCGCCAGCGTCCTCGAAAAGTGGATCGTCGGGAAGATTGCCGATTGCCGTCAAGAGGAACGCAGTCCCACGGATACTCTCCACGCCGTCGAACGCAGTGGCAGCTTGCTCGAACTGCACTTGGACCCTATCACGCCGTCTTCTGGTTTCTGGTCCACACGCTGCGTGAGATATGATTTGACCGGCGAGAACGGCCTGACCAAAGATCGGGATCCAGCCCACGATGCCTGCAGCGAGTCCAGCAGCGTTGTTGCCGACAGTTATTTGGCCGTACTCGAAAATCCGGTGTTCTGCTTCCTTTTTCCAGGAGTTGATGGAGCCACTCAGCTCTGAAGCCGCCACGCTAGCCCCCTTGCGGAGCTCGTTGGCACACCTCGCGATGTTTGCGTAGAGCTCGTCTGCGCTCCCGAAGTGGCGGCGCACCACCGCGTCCGCTTTAATCAGTTGGTGCACGTCGTAGATATTGTTGGCGAACTTGTTGAAAGCATTGCCCGCCTCTGGGCTGCTTGAAGAATTGTTCATAGTGGTCTCAAGTCTTGAGAAAACAGAGCTTGGACACTTGGAGCGTGAAGCGTGGGCAACGAAGGAAGAGAAGCCTTGAGTTGGAGAGGGCGGAAACCAAAGTGGGACCTTTGGAGCTCTGCAGCAGCCAGTAAAATCCAGGTGAAATAATCCACGGATTCAGCAGACGGCAATGACGCCTTTCGGTGCGTAGCCAATCGAACGGTCTCGCGTAATTGAGTCTCCTTTGATTGGGTAGCCAGAGCCTTCAACCCGAAACGTTGCAGTGCATTTTGGGTTCAGCACCAGGCGACCACTCACGCTCAAGGTTGTGGGTTCAGTGGTGCTGCACCAGGGTTGGCAAGATGGGTTTTAATTTTAGGTTATATAATAGGTTTTACGTTAAAACCTACATGATCAAAATCCTGACTTTTGGGTTATATTTGATTATATCAGGTGGTCAGGTTCAAGTTGAAGCAGTCAACGGGTGAAAGATCGCGTAAGTTGGCGGAATGCACACAAAGGTTGATCATAAGTGACGCAAAGCAAGATCATGACTGAGCTGAACTCTTGCACTCGTTTGCCGCTATCGTACGTCAGTTGGCTGGGTGCAGATGCCGACCGGAGAGGGAGATGGGAATAAAACCCAGGTGAATTAGGTTATAATAAAGAAAAACCATAACCTATCGAACTTTGAAAAAAAATCGGGTTTTTACCAACCCTGGCTGCAGCACCGTTGGTGATGGATCTGAACTCGCATGTGTTGAGTCCATTGACCGGTTTCGTACGAGTGTGGGATACTGGTTTAAACCTTTGACTTTGTTTTATCTGCGATCTTTTGTGCTTTTCCTTTTTCACTAGATTTTGCCAATCTCCACTGACTATACCGGTATGTACCCAGTCGCATATCCGTACCGGTACTGATTCGGTGTCATACCGGTATGTCCTACATCAGGGCTTCTTCGCCATCAACAGACGTGATGCACGGCGGAAGCATCAGCAGCAGCCGAGCCAGCAGCGTCGGGGCCGGGCCCTCGGCCTATGTGGACCCCACTCTGCAGCGAGAGGCGGGAGCCACCAAGGTGGCGGTCGTGGGCGCTGGGTTCCTGGGCAAATGCATCGCCATCGAGCTCTCGCTGCTGGGCGTGTCGGTGCTGGTGTGCGACACGAACCCGCAGACGGCGGCCGCCGTACGAAGCGTTTTCTCTCTCTCTTTCTCTTGCTGCTGCTACAAGCGCCTGACAATGCGTATGATTGTGTGTCCTCAAGCTGTCGTCCTTCGCCTATGAGCTGCTGAACCCTCTGCTGTACCTGGGCTACGCCACCAAGAGCATGATCACTCGCGCCTGCGCCAACATCCGCATCGTCAGCGACATCAGCGAGTGCGCCGACGTGGCGCTCGTCATCGAAGCCGTACGTGACGATGCCTCATGAGAATCCTCTGCTTTGTGCTAATTGCTGGGCTGCTGTAGATCCCAGAGAACCTGGCGGCCAAGGTGCGTCTGCTCCAGTCGCTCGAGGGCATCTGCTCCGCGTCCACGATCCTGGCCAGCAGCACCATCGAGCTCTCGATCGACGCCATCCAGTACGTCCCAAGGCCAACCTCCAGCCTTTGCTCTCTCTCACGGATCTCTATTGCTGCAGACGCGAGCTCAAGACCCCCGGCCGGTTCCTGGGCGTGCGCTTCTTCCACCCTTGCGTGCTGCTCCGGCCCGTGGAGATCACGCCGGGCACGCGCACCGACCAGGACGCCATCAACCGCGTGTTCTACTGGTTCCAGCGGCTGCAGAAGGTGCCTCATCGCGGCCCCACGCGACGCGTGCTGTCGAACAAGGAGGTGAGCGCCTTCCAGTTCGACGCGGCCGTGCGCGGCAACTTCTACCATGGCCTGCTCGAGCCCAAGCTGATCAGCGTCGAGGGCATCATCACGGGCGCGGCCGGCCCGCCGCTCGTGGGCGCTGGCTACAACGCGAGCATGACGTGTCTCTAGGGAATGGATGCCAGAACAAAACAAATAGTAGTATTTTTGTTGTTGTTATATCTGCGCACGAGGCCTCCATGGAGCCATGGAAGCCTCATGGCGCAGTTTTCGTTTCCCCATCAAACTGAAAACACCAGTAGAAAAATCATCACGCGGTCGGTTGTTGTTTATGCAGCGCTGCCATGGCTCACGGCCGTGCTCGAGTTGCTGAGCAGCAGCTGCATGAGCTGGCGCTGGTCCACCTTGGACTTGTTTTTCTTGCGCATCAAGCTCATCTTGAGCTTGGACGCTTCGTTCTGTGAGAGTTGGAGCGGCGCGGGCGAGTCGCCCACCTGGCGCTTGGCGAACCGCAGAAGGTTCACCCAGAGCTCGGCTTCCTCGGCCGACTTGCAGCGCAGCATCATCATCGGGTGCTGCTGCGCGTCCGTGAACTCGACGCGCAGGTCCGACTGGCCCATGCGCTCGACCGAGGCCACGTCGCGCAGGTCGATCACGCCGCGCGGGGACTTCCAGTAGCTGCGCTTGTAGATCATGATCAGGCCGGCGCTGAAGTCGAGGTAGAACCAGCGCTTGTGCCAGCTGCGCAGCAGGAACGGGATCGTGTCCTTGAGCGTGTACACGTTGCCGCAGTAGGGCGGCAGGTCCAGATGCACCGGCACGACCTGCTGCGGCACGATGGACGTGCGCGCCTGCACGCGGTTGCGCGCGTCCTCCTCCGAGAAGGCCTCCATGAAGTACCGCTGGAAGCGCGACGTCTCGGTGCGGATGACCGACACGGCTTGCACCATCACGATTTGCTCGTGCTCGAGCTCGGCCATGTCGTCGTCGTCCAGTTGCAGGCTCTTGGCCTTGAGTCGCTCTTCGCGCTCCAGCTCCAGACGCGTCTCGTCGTCGATCTCGTTGCCTTCGTCGTCCAGCAGCTGGAAGCGGCCGCTGTCCGTGCGGCAGCGCGTGAGCAGCGTCGTACCGTGGGCGCTGCGGTAGGTCAGCGCCATGGGCGTGAGCGCGCCCTGGTAGAAGAACCCGTTGAGGTCGTCGTCCTCGTCGTCGTCTTCGTCCCAGAACGCCTCGAGCTGGAAGTTCTTGCGGAACATCTCGACCGTGTTGGCCTCGTCCACGTCGTAGTACCCGTGCGACTCGAAGAACGCCAGGCCGCCGTCCGGGTTGGCGTCCACGGCACCCGAGTAGATCTCCTGCAGGTGCAGGTCGAAGGGCGTCTCGAAAATCGCGGCCTCGGGCGCACACATGAGCATGGCGGCGGCCATGGCCACGTCGTCCATGTCGTCCATGCTGTCCGTGCGCTTCTTCTTGGTCGGCGTGGAGCGCACGACGTCGCCATCGTACTCGCGCTTGGCGCGCTTGCACGAGGAGGCTGACGAGAGCACCCGCGGCAGATCATACGCCTTGGGGCTGTGGTGGTACATGGGCATGGCACTGAGACTCGCCATGCTGAGTAGGGAATGACCCACGGGAGGGGTCCTCTGAGGGCGAGGGGCCCGAGAGACACGCGAGAGAGAGAGAGAGATGTCGGGGCTTTGAGAGCGGAGGTGTCGCGCCTTCCTGTCGGGTGCGTCTGTTCTTTCTTCTTCTTCTCCAGCGAGGAGCTTTGCAGCTGAGAAGAGAAGCGGACGAGGGAGGCGGCCGCCGCGTGAGGGCGCTCGATCACGAACAGGCAACAAAAAGAAAAGCGGAATGCCCACGTGTGTCTCGCCCGACCCTCAACATGCAACACCACAAGCGGATAAGTCGAGCCAACCAGCGGACTTTCGAGCCACGCCGAGCCAGAAACAGTTGGCCAGGGTATGGAAAAGGGCAAAGTAAAGATAGGCCAGGCGGGCGGGCTCGGGCTTGATCAAACGCGGCTGCGTAGGTGAGTTGCTCAATAAGGGTGGCTGCACCAGAGTTGCAGTTCAGTTAATTGGTAGGGTTGAGGCAAGGGTTGTGGCAGTAGATGTATGAAATTGATCAGCATTCTTGGTGCATAGTGAAACCAAGACAACGACGATCGCCAGTGGCATGTCTACAGTGCGATTTGTAATGAAATCCTTGGCTGTACTTTTCTCCATACAAAAAGCACACACATACAAAATCCAAAATACAGTAGCGAATCAGATGGCGTATTGCATGTCCCAATTATATATAACAGCCAATCGCAGAGCGATTTTTTATTTATCGCCCCTACACCTCTTTCTTACCTAGAACGCCTTGCAGATGGCGTGCGTCAAGCAAGATCCGCGAAAAAAACTGGCGGCAATCCTTGAGCCTCGACTGTGGCCCACAATCGAGGCTCAAGGATTGACCCCACGGCCGCTGCCAGCCATAGACTGTGGCTAGCAGCGGCCGTGGGGTCAAAATGATGATGATCCGTGGGGTCAAAATGATGATGATCTCCATCGAACTATCCAGAACAGTGCGCAGTGCAGTACAGTGATATCTGCCTTGACTGTTGAAGATTCTTCCCATTTGTTCAGTCGTACTGCCGATTTCTTTCGCCAAGAGATCTTTCGAAAGCCCTGGACTTGTGTTACTTATGTGAAAGCCCAGTGCTTATGCGACTTATGTGAAAGTCCAGTGCTTATGTGTTCTGAATGAGTTTTTGATTTTTCCACTCTTCTATTTTTTGAGTTTGTTTTTCTATGTGGTTATTGTGCCTTTCTGTCTTTTTGCCCTCCGATTTAGAGACCTTCGTAGGACTTGGGAAGGTAAATCGGACTTACAAAAAGGGGGTTCAAGCATCCTAAACGTTAGCCTAACCTCAAAACCTGTAGGGTAAAAAATGTGATCCAGGTATAAAAGACGATAGGATTTAGGCAAGTCATATTTTCATGGGCTGTGGAATTCTTCATAATGAACCATTGGTAGAAGCAAATTTGGGCTGAAATTGGTATAAAATTGATAGGTCTTTAGTATTGTGCTAAAATCGATGCAACATAAGCACATTTAATTACAATTTGTAGGCATATTATCGTTCGTTTATATCTTCGCAGGACTTTATAAATTCTTAAAAAGGGGTATGACCTATAAACTTGACTCATGAGGAGGTCTGTGGAAAGGTTTGCTAAGACTCCGAATGGCGTGAAATTTGCCGCCATTCGGACTTTTTGCTCCCTCGGTAGGCTTTTTCTTCAGATAAAAGTCTTTTGTAGGAGGGTGCAGACTTCACAAGAGTTTGACTAATCAATGTGTCGCATGGGAACTTGACTCTGATTGGCTAAAAACAATTTTAGTTAAAGTCCTATTTCGGAGTGTGTCCTCTCCTAAACCTTATCTGAAAACCTAACCGCCTTGTCAAAGAAGGTAGTTTTTGTAGTCTGATCAGCCAAAAAACTTGAAAGGCACAATACCTATGGATCCCCTTACAGTAAACTCTGGGTTGAACAAGCTACCGTAGAAGAGAGAATGATGTTCCTCCCCAAGAAAATGCATGTGGATCTCATGAATGAGGCTGACGAAGATCTCCAGGACCAGGCGCGTGTGGTTTCTGTTGTGCGGCTGGCAAAGGATAACAGACCCATTTGGGCTCCATGTCCACGCAGTCATAAGCTCTTTGGTCCTCGCTGTGTGCAGGACGAGAAATAAATCAGGGCTCGTTAAGAGATCCTTGAAGCGGGATTTGCCACCGCATGCAGGACCAGGTGCGACATCCAGTGGTTGGCTCCCGTGGCGAGACGGCGATCCTATTGACGCATGTTTCTGTTGGCGTCGCAGAGCCTCATGGCGGCAGAAAGGGTGACTGGGTGCTGCTGCGTGGGGAAATGACGGGACGGACGACCAACCACACGACCACCAGCGAAAAGGAAACAATCCAATATCCCAAAAGATCGCAGATGAAGTCAAAGGTTTAAACCAATATACCACTTTATACGCAACAGGTCAATCTTCGCGTCCAGATCAGAAATACAGTACATAGTGAAGGTCAGTGGTACTGAACCCCAAATGCAGTGCAACGTTTCGAGTTGAAGGCACTGGCTGCTCAATCAAACGACGCGTTCGATTGACTCCGACACCGAAAGGAGTCATTGTCGTCTCCTGAATCCGTGGATTGTTTCTGGTGGATTTCCTGATTGCAACAGAGCTCCAATTGCCCCACTCTGGTTGATAAAAGCAAAAACAATTCAAAGAAACACGTTCTCTTCATACGAGAAAGTTTAGATATTCTACGTGGATGAGCTAACTACTGGTCGACGGCAGCAGAAAGCACAATGCATGTTGTGTGTTCAGAGTGAGCCCATGGTTTAGGCCACCACGCCTTCGGCTTCGGCCATCTCGCGGTGCTTGCGGAATCCGGCCTGGATCTCCTCGTTCGTCTTGCCAGACGTCTCGGGCACCATGTGGAAGGTAAACATGAACGCCAACGCCAGCGTCACCACGAACGGAACGAAGCCGTAGTCGTCTAGAGCATCAGCGATGTATGGATACGACACGCCAACCACCAGGTTCGACAGCCAGCTGAGAGCAATGCACACCGACGTGGCAGTGGCGCGAACATCATCCGGGAACAGATCGGCGATCACGACCCACAGAAGAGGACCGAGACTGATGCCGAAGCCAGCCACGTACGTAGCCGTGAAGATGATCGTCATGGCGCTCACGTCCACGAGAAGAGCGACCGTCATCATGATGGCGCTGACGAACATGATGGCCATGCCCACCAGCAGCATGCGACGGTTGCCGTAGCGATGCGCCAGCATACCCGAGAAGAACGTCGGCAGCACGTTGACAACGTCCACGATCATCGAACCGACACGGTCGTCCGAGATACCGGCATCACTGAAAATGTCTGACGAGTAGTAGAACACAGCGTTGATACCCGAGAGCTGCTGTGCGCAGGCGATGCCGATGCCCGTGAGAGCCTGGCGCACGAGCGTGGGCTTGAACAGGTCGCTGATCGACGTCTTCTTCTCCTTGGCCATGGCGTCCACAGAAGACATGACGTCGTCGCCGTTCGACTTGGTCATCTCGAGCCACTTGAGAGCCACGTGCACGTTCTCCTGACCGAACAGACGCGTCAGCTCGGCCTCGGCTTCATCACGACGGCCCTGCATCAGCAGCCACACCGGAGACTCCACCATCAGACTGTTGGTCAACAGCATGAACAGCGCAGCGATGAGGATCGGGAAGCCAGCGATGTAGCGCCAGCCGCTCGACGAGTTGGCGAAGAACGACGTGCAGGCCACCAGCAGGATGCCGATCGTGATGGAGATCTGGAAACCCACGCCAAGCGTGTTCTTGAGGTGAGGAGGAGAGATCTCACTGATGTACGCACCGACGATACCGGTGGCCAGACCGGAGGCCACGCCCGAGATCACGCGGCCGATCATGAAGGCCCAGATGTTCGACACCGACATCTGGATCACAGCTCCCACCACCATGAAGACGCAGTTGAACATCATCGACTTGCGACGACCGAACTTGTCCGACAGGAGAGCGCTCGACAGAGAGCCGATGGCACCGCCTACGATCCACATGTTGACGGCGAACGTCCACTGGGCCTTCGTGTGGCCAGGGAACATCATACACGTATCATCGAGCACTGGACGCGCGTTACACTCGTCTTCATCGTTCCAGCCGGAGTAGTTGAGTTGCGAAGTGGACCAGCCGTACTGCAGCGGCTGCAGGAGCGACACGAGCCAACTGGAGTACAGGATCCAATTGGGCTTGAGCAGCGTGCGATCAGATTCGTCTTCTTCGACCTTCGGAGTAGAGGCAGCGACGTAGACGACATCATCGTTGGTTGACACCACAGGATCGGTGTCGTGGTCACTCATTGGAGTTTGAGTGACGGAAGTTGTTGTTGTTGTTGGAGGTTTGTCGTAAATTGATCAATGAGCAAAGCTGAACGGGTCGATCCGCAAAAAGCTGGCTCCAGTCATTAGGTCGGACAGATGAGGCTTGGGCATTCGAATTGGACAGCGCAGGGCCAGTGAGCGCCTTTGTCACAGAGTTGAAGTATGGATACCAGAGCTATTTTTGCTCAAGTGTGTCTGGATTGAAGTGCGAGACATGATCCTTTCAGGAAGTAATTCCACTCCACACTGCCGCAAAGACACACACCTCTGCCTGGAGCTTGATTGATTTCTTGCTTTTGATACTATCACCACAGGACGATTGGTCAAATCTGCTTGGAGTCGGCTGCATCTTGGTTTAATCGTAATCGCCTCTGGTCGTAATCGCCTATTGCGTCTCTCTTGTGCTTTGATTACGCCCCAGAATAACCTAGTCGCAAGGGCATCAGAGGCAATTGGAGTCGTCGGCACTGATGGGTGATACTGTAGTCCTTTCAGCAATGCCATCAGTTGCCGTTGCATGCGTGTTCATGTTTACCATCGTCGGCACCATGACTGGTTTTGGCAATTGTGTAGCCTGCGTTCGGGCGTCAATTGGGATAATAGGGCCGTAATTAAATCCAGAAAATGCCCATGACGCATTTTACAGGTTTTGCCGTGGTTTTAAGCTCGACAGCCCACTGGTGTTGGTGCAATCATGACACTTTGCTCGACTACCTGATCAGGGTACAGTAGCTCGCTTTCGCTTGTATCTTGCGTACAGACAGCGTCTTGCTCGCGATCGCTCTTATAAAAAATTTCGTAGCACTTCCCGCTTGAACTTACCATAATTCCAATGGCTGTTGTGAGCATTTTCACAAAATGACCGGCTGGGGCTAGCAATTACTGACCATACCGAGGAAGTAGATGGCACATTTGACCCCAGCATCGATTGATTGCATGCGCCACTCCTTGCTGACGAGACGGATCGCCAACCTGTGCTCATGCGGTGCGCCACAACCACTCGATCGATCTAAAGCATGTTAATCTGGATACTGGCACGGTGGTTTAAATGCCGATACATTCTGTAGAGACGCCAAAGCCCGTGCGCATGACTCGTCTTCAATCCAAATTCCCCACAGTAGATAAAAGACACAAGCCCTGGTTCAAGTAGCCAAGGTCGTGCACACAATCGATGAGCGCACCACACGCGCGCAGCAGTCTTGTAGGTACCACAAAGGGATGGTCTTGTGCAAATCAGAATGGCAATCTGCTCGTGTGCGGGGGTTCAACTACGCCAGGATAGTGAGCAGCCGCCTCCACCGCACCATGCTTTTTATGCCACGAGTCTCCGCAGGCGCTTCGTAATCCAGATTGATCGGTAAGCGTTGCTCTGTCGTCGCCATCGTCAAAACTGGGGGAGTTTGGTTGCTGGCAGCACAAGATCGAGGGTTGTTTGGCCCCCAGTACCACTGGATCAGTGGAGTGAGGCATTTACATCGTACAAGCTGACCGTGAATCCAGATACTGCGGTGCCTTCAATCAATGAGCATACTGTAGCCTTGATGACCGACCTTCTCGCAACCTGAATCCTGTCGATGTCAAATGCAGCGCGAGGTGGACTTCGCTTATCCCATGGTGCTGTCGCCGGAGCGCAAGTGCGCTTGAAGCTGTCTTCATGCCTCAGACAGGCCGTCGCGCAGTGGCATCGCTTGCGTCAGCGCCAAGAGATTCCCGCCAAATGAAATGTTGCCTGAATGTCGCCTGAATTAAAAACCCAATACTGTATTTAACCCACGATTTGATACTTAAGTTTTTCGGAAAACCAAAGTGGGTCTTGCAGCTCAGACCCGGGTCTGACAGCAGAAATTTGGGAGGAAATTGGAATTATCTGTAATTGGCCTTTCAGGTCGAGCGTGCTGAGTATCCTTGCCGTGGTTCCTCCAAAGCAGCGTAGACAAGGACAACAATTGAGGTGCATTCTAGTTGCAATTTGAAATTCTGGCGTTTGTTTATTATAGTAAAGAAATCCGTAGCAACAACTGAAAACTGAAAACCAGCTCTCCGTCCTGCAGGCGTGCGTAAGGTATTCACTGAAGTATCATCAGCGTTTTTGAGGACCAAGCACCCAGATAGATCGTCTCGCTAATTCAAAAAGCGACATTCCCATTCTTCATAAACAAAATACGACCACAAAAAGAATTCTAAAGAAACTTGTTTAGATTCTCTTCATACGAGAAAGCAAGACATTCTACGTGGATGAGCTGCATCAGCTGCTGACCGGCGGCAGCTGAGACTCAATGGATGTTGTGTGGTTGAAGATGGAGAAAGGCTTAAGCACTGTTGGTCTCAGCCTCCTTGTTCTCGCGCTGTTTGCGGAATCCGGCCTGGATCTCCTCGTTCGTCTTGCCCGAAGTCTCCGGCACCATGCGGTACGTGAACAGGAACGACAGAGCCAGCGTCACCACGAACGGAACGAAGCCGTAGTCGTCCAGAGCGTCAGCGATGTACGGGTAGCACACACCAACGATCAGGTTCGACAGCCAGCTGAGAGCAATGCACACCGACGAGGCCGAGGCGCGAATGTCATCCGGGAACAGATCGGCGATCACGACCCACAGAAGAGGACCGAGACTGATGCCGAAGCCAGCCACGTACGTGGCCGTGAACAGAATCGTCAGAGCACTCACGTCCACGAGCAGAGCCACCGTCATCATAATGGCGCTGAAGAACATGATGGCCATGCCCACCAGCAGCATGCGACGGTTGCCGTAGCGGCGAGCCAGCATACCCGAGAAGAACGTCGGCAGCACGTTGACGACGTCCACGATCATGGAGCCGACACGGTCATCCGAGATACCAGCCGTGCTGAAGATGCTCGACGAGTAGTAGAACACAGCGTTGATACCCGAGAGCTGCTGCGCGCAGGCAATTCCGATGCCCGTGAGAGCCTGACGCATGAACATAGGCTTGAACAGGTCGCCGATGGACCCCTTCTTTTCCTTGGCCATCTCTTCCACTGAAGTTGACATAATTTCATCGCCGTTAACGCTCATCTCGAGCCACTTGAGAGCCACATGGACGTTCTCCTGACCGAACAGACGCGTCAGCTCGGCCTCGGCTTCGTCGCGACGGCCCTTCATCAGAAGCCAAGCGGGCGATTCAACCATCAGACTGTTGGTCAGCAGCATGAACAGCGCAGCGATGAGGATCGGGAAACCAGCGATGTAGCGCCAGCCGCTCGACGTGTTGGCGAAGAACGACGTGCAGGCCACCAGCAGGATGCCGATCGTGATGGAGATCTGGAAACCCACGCCAAGCGTGTTCTTGAGGTGAGGAGGAGAGATCTCACTGATGTAGCCGCCGACGATACCGGTGGCCAGACCAGAAGCGACACCAGACACCACACGGCCGATCATGAAGGCCCACACGTTCGACACCGACATCTGGATCACAGCTCCCACCACCATGAAGATGCAGTTGAACATCATCGACTTGCGACGACCGAACTTGTCCGACAGGAGAGCGCTCGACAGAGAACCAATGGCACCGCCCACGATCCACATGTTGACGGCGAACGTCCACTGGGTCTTGGTGTGGCCGGGGAACATCATACACGTGCCGTCGAGCACGGGACGCGCGTTACAGGCATCCACGTCGTTCCAGCCCGTGTAGTTGAGCTGGGAGGTAGACCAGCCGTACTGGAGCGGCTGCAGGAGCGATACGAGCCAACTGGTGTAGAGGATCCAGTTGGGCTTGAGCAGAGTGTTGCCGGACTCGTCCTTGAGCACGA
>JAADXR010000530.1:0-20605 GCA_023337935.1 Elongisporangium anandrum
ACTTCGAACAGCTTGTTGGCTGAAATGCTGGTCGCAGATCGCCAGAAGAACATTTTGGTCAATGTCGACGGTCTGACTACCGCAGCTAGAAGCTAAGCGCTCGTTTCATCACCCTTTGACGGCGGCAAAGCATTCTGGAACAACAGGAACCCGCGTTCATCAACTTATTTGTATCCTGCGAAGCAATCTGCGATGCAGAAGAGCATGTTCCAAGGAAGACATACCAAGCAGCAGCAAGCTTAATTTTCGCCAGTTTTCCGTCGATTCGCTGCATCTGTAAGTGATGCGCAGTGGAAACCCAGATTCGATTCGAAGCACTGCACTATTTTTGATCCAGGACGGAGCTCTTGCTCCAAGGCACGAATATCCTAGCAAGTTGTAGTGGTTCTCTATTTGTTATAATCATTTTTCAAATGTAATGGAGAGCTTACTGCTCATATTCCATTCTACTTGATTGGAGCTGATTGCACCAGCTGAAAGTTCCTTGTAATTGCACCTTACAGAGAGGGATCCTGGTACTCCCACAGGTTTCCGTCACACGTCACACGCCGCCAGAATAGAGGGGCCAGTAATCGGAGGAATCCGTTACTCGCTCTGCTGCTGTGGTTCATTTCGCGGCTCTCCGCACACATTGGGGCAAGTTCCAAAGGCGGCAGGCGCGTTCGCTCGAGAGTTTAGTGGCGACCGGTTCCGGAGGCTCCAGGGCGGACCAGGCAGCCAGGCAGACCCACCAAGACACCAGGAACGGCCCAGTCATCCCGCCAGGCCCGACTGCTACGAGATCCGGTGTGGAGACTTCGCACCAGAAGCCAAGAACTCCAGCTCCGAGTGCTTCAAGTCTCAAGTAAAAAGGGGGAAGGCTCCTGCGGCCATCAAGCGCTTCGGCTGTGTCTTTCTATCCGCCGGTGACCATGGACGACGAGATGGTCGCACTCCACAAGCAGGAGTACTACGGTCCGCTCCTTTGGTTATTTGTTGACGTCGCTGCTGGTTTTCTCACGAGAAATTGCTTTTTCACGTGGCCAGATATGCTCGCCTCGAGCGAGCCTCTACGCACGGTGCTCAACCAGCGAGGCGGCCTCGTGCTCGCAAGGATCGGCAGCCATCCGCCATGGCCAGCGCGGGTTCGTGAGCTTTTATTTCTTGGGGTATTCTTTGGCTCACATGACTCTGTGCATTCTGCAGTTCAGTGAACCGGGAGAATTCGCCAAAATGGCTCGGCACCGGATGAAGAAGGGTCAAGCGTGTGTGTATTTCTTCGGCTCCCGGAACTAGTACGTGAAGCTGTCGCCGATGGAGCGTGAGGGGGGGGGCTTGATTATTGACTTCGTCGTTTTTCTTTCTTCCCTCCTGTCCAGTGGTTGGGTGCCAAAGTCGTCGATTCACCCGTTCCCAAAGAACATCGAGGCGCTGCGAGCGTCCAAGAAGTACAGCTCCCAGGTGATGCAAAACGCTATTGAAGAGGCCAAGATCATCAGCGATGTGATCTCGGAGGATGCCAATGCACGATTCTACGACCGGATGTACGTGCACGGAAGTTTTCTGAGACATTTGGTTCCATGCTGGATGGTCCTCTAATTGGCTCTTTTTATGGAAAAACAGCATGGAGATAAAGGATGACGTCGTTGATATGCCGTGCGAACGATGCAATCGGGTGGATGACCATCTCTCACTTCTCATCCTTTGTGATGCAGAAGGATGCAAGCGCGAATATCACATGAACTGTTTGATCCCACCACTCAAGGAAGTACCAGAAGGACAATGGATCTGTCCCAAATGCGTCAAGAAAGCTTCCCGGAAGGAGCAAGGTGATTCTGCCAGCGAAGATTCCGTGCTTAGTGGCGAAGAGGCGGTCATAAATAACGGCATAGGGCCTCTGGCCCCCCATCCGTCAGCGGCAGCTGACATACCGCGCGCCAAAAAGTTGAAGAAGGAAAAGTTGAAACATGGCGAAGGCACCTTGAAACGACGACTACCTTCGGGGTCTCAAGAGAAAGATTTCGATGATGCTGGTGTGCCTTCCGCAGCTTCGAAGAGGCCGCGATCTCAGCAGCCCTCCATCCACGATTTAGCCGATCAATTATGCGTCACCCCAGGAAGAGCAGAGTCCAAATCAGCAGGTCTGCCATCATCAGGAAAGAAAAACGTCGTCTCAGGAGTCCATACCCCACCCATGAACTCGTTGGCTATGGACAACGTATCTGCAGATGAAGACGGGGAATCGGAGGAACGGTGTCTGATTTGCAGCTACGGCGGAGACTTGATTGTTTGTGAGTTTCACGGCTGTCGAAAGGTCTATCATCAATTTTGTTTGGGGGCTTTTCCTGTTCCGAAAGACGAAAATGCAACGTGGTATTGCCCACGCCACACCTGCGCTGTAAGCGGAAAACAAGAGCTTGCGGAAGGCCAAGAGCATATTTCAGGCAAGGGAAAATCACCTGTTGCGCGGAAGGCAAACATTCTATGGAAATGCAAGCAATGCCCACTTGCTTTGGCAGATAACGCACTTCCTCCGGTGAGCAACTAAGCGGTTTGTTTTTACGGTCTGTAAGCGATTTTTAACGTACTTGTTGCCGATCTAGCTTGCTCAAGGACAGCTCGTTTCCAAGAGGAAGAAAACGTTCTTGTGTCCGAACTGCGCATCCCACGCACCCCTGAAAGTCCAGCTCGGAAAGTTATTGGAGAAGGTGTGGTCTACACTGGCCACGAATCGCCAAGGTATGGCTTTTTGCGGCCCGTTGTTGTGCGGTGTGAAGCCGATTGAGCCATGGAAACGCAAGCGAGAACCGTTGGACCTTTTCAAGATGCTGGGAAAGATTCGGCGTCTCGAATACGAGGAATCAGCTGATTTCATTGCTGACTTAGATCGTGTGGTGGGTGATGCTCTCTTCATTTTGGGAAACCGGTCGAAACCTTTGCATGAAGCATCAAAAACTCTGGGTATCATTTGTACCGAGCAATTCAGTACGCATCAGAGGAAATTTAACTCGGTCGATGGTAAAATCCGACGTTCAAAGTTTGAAGATCATGATGGCCAAGAAATAATGAAGAGTGGAGATCAAAGAAAATGGCCCATCCGGTGGCGCCAGGAATGTGGCTCTTTTGAAGACTCTGATTATGTTCGCTTGGAGGCAAAAACACTAGAGGAATGGACCGCATTCGTTACAGGCGCAGCATTGTACGCCAGTTGCTTGGAATTAGATCAAACCACAAGCACTGTGAAGGCCGATGTTGTTGGGCGTGAGGACATTACTGCATCTGTTCCAACTCATCGCTCGAGCGACGTGAGATCCCGCAAGGAGACTACAACCTTTGGTCAATCCAATGTGCCAACTCTGCCTGGACTGACGCTATCGGAAGGAACGGATGTTATGATAGCATTGGAGGCTCTGTCTCAAGTAAGTCAAGACCAACGTCGGCAGTTTAGTGGTCAGCCATCGAATGATACAGAAGACATGGACACCAGAGAGCTGTTCTTATCTCCCTCGACAAGTGAAATGCAGCATATGTTTGACCAACAATCCAGTATTCTTCGACGTGCACTTGAGGCGCACACTGCACTGCAGAGAGCGTGGTACATTGAAAAACAGCAAGTACTTGGACTTGGCCAAGAAACGGGTATCAGTGTTGGCGAAGGACGCCTGGCCGTTGAGCTGCGAGCAGCGAACAAGGTATGTTCATTTGCTGAAAATGTAGCACAAACGTTGTGCCTAAAATTTACATTTGGCACAGAATCTTCACGTTCGATTACGGAACAAAGACAAGCTCATCGATCACTTGACGATGGAGCAAGCGAGTCTTCGGGAAGAGCTAAAGAAGCTAAAGCACGAGCTTACTCAAAGCACGGTATGTATCTCATGCGCTTCTTCTGGAAGTATGATGTCAATCTCACAGAAAGTGATTCTTTGTAGACGCGAACTGAAGCTTTAGAGAAAAAGTTGAAAACGGATGGCGGGGATACGAAAACGATCTCGACAGGGCTGCACAATGTGACTCCTACTGCAACTCCTGCACCACGAGGCCGTGGTCGACCTCCCAAGGCGAAAACTGTTGCTGCTGCTGCTGCTGCTGCCGCCGCCGCTGCCGCTGCTGTTGTCGCTGCTCCTCCTGTGCCAAAATAAATGTCACCAATGTGAGTACCACGTAGACGAACGCTGGCTGAATCAAACAAAGATTTTCAACGTATCAGATCTTCTTCAATGGATACTTTGCGAATTCGAGACAGGCTCTTCCCCGTAGAGGCTGCGGAGTAGCCGAGAAGCCAGGACTAAGCGCGTTTGTTCCCTTGCAGACGAAATAAACAATGATTCCATGAAGAACTTGGGATGAAAACAAAATGCGATTGCTCTATTGGTTGCCTGGTTTTCGTCCTTATGCACGGGATCCAGATGGAAAATCAATACCCGAAGTAAGTATCGAGCTCCGGAATCGCTGGGACTGTCGTCGTGGCGTTCCAAAGCTGTGACGAATAGATCGCAGGCTCTGTCCACGGTCCCAAGGATCGAGTAAACGCATAAATGCCCACGAAGTACGCGGCCAGAATAACTGCGTTCATAATTCATTAGCTTGGAGACCACAGAAACAAGACATGTAGGTTGGTACTTACTGGTTCGGAACGAGTGCAGGGCGTTGTCTGGATTGAAAAACGACAGATCCGGGAAGCCCATGATGTTGCAGAATACGTGCACAATAAAAATGGATACAAAGTGACCTGGCAAGCACAACGTAAGTGAGAATGCTTGGAGGTGGCTCGTACCAGGACACAGGCACTCACCAGTCCGCATGAACAAGAACGTGGCGTACGCGCCAAACAGAGTCGTATAGAGCAGCTGGAAGCCTAGACATGAACATGCATAGCCACTGAATCAGTTCCTGTGATAATGAACATGCAATCACTGGTGTATGAGGCCGTACCAACAATGAGTACGGCATCTTTGACTGGTCGTCCGCTTCGGATGTGGCCCATGAAGTGATGCAAGTGCGCTGACATTCCACACAGCAGAGCATGGATGTCAGGTTGTGGATGGCGCTAAAGTCGACTGCGTGCTCACGTACCAACACCAAAGGTGAGCGGACTGCCCAGAACGATTTGTCTGGCGGTAAACTTGGCGCAGATCAGGAGCGGCACCATGCAGCTGCGGAAGACAAACTCCTCCGTCAATGGGCCCTGTGGGAGTGCCACACGTCAGGCATTAGCCTCATTCGCACTCTTGATCGCAATAGAGGCGACGGTCGTACCAATACGTAGTTCCGCAGCGATGGCAGGCGGTCGTGCGTGACGGAGTAGTACAGCGCCGAGTTCTTCATGGCGAACCAGTACCCATTCGAGTGGAACTGTCTCGACACGGTCAGCAGACGCAGCGCATTGGCCACTAAGGACCCCGTGAAGAGCAGCGCCGTGATCAGCAGCGGCAGCAGAATCGCCGGCAGCAGGCCGTCGGAGCGGATACCGAGCCAGATCGCGAACGAGATGGGGCTTTCGTCCTGCAAGCACCAGTTACATCAGCATTTCCCAGCCCAAAGCCAGCTCACGATCAGTGCGATAGACGCACATGGTCGTAGAAGAGCGCCAGCAGGAACGGACACAGCGCGCAGAAGATGCAGATGAGCAGGAACCGCGCCAGGATCTATTATACAACGACAGAGGCCAGGTGAGTCCCTTCCGAGCCTTGCTGCCTCGCTGCTGCTGCTCACGTGTGTCGGGTGGTCGCGCGGCAGCCGCCGGATGGTGTGAGGGAGCATGTAGAGCACGCCCACGTAGCCCGTGGCCATGCAGAAGCACGCCACCACGGCCGTGAAGGGGCTCACGCTGAAGCGCATCTTTGGGGCGGCGGCCGATTCGTACGTGTCTTGCGATCGACCCGCAGGCGTAAAACCAGAGCGCGCTCTATACGGGTGGGGGCCATATTCCACCCCTTGGGTTTAAGGTTTACCAGATTATATATTTATGTCATCACTTATAGATTATAGTCTGCTGATGAGGGTTGACAGGTTTACGCAAAGGTTTGTAAACAGAGGTTTAATTATTAAGTATCGAAGTGGCGATCTGCTATTGGCTGAAACGGATTAATGCGATCAGCGGGCTTATAGCACTTGCGGATACAGTAGCAGCACCTGACAACCTTCCTGTGACCATCAAAACCTTTGGGCAGCTACAATGGACACTCAGATGACGGAGGCGGAGGAGATCGAGCTCGTGACGGCGGACGAGACGACGCAGGAGTTCGAGATCGGAGAGGCCCCACAAGGTTCGTCTGCGCTGGTTGCAGCCATGCTGCTGCTGTGATTGCGTTGCGTCTGTGCGTTTCGCAGCAGCGATTGTGTAAAGTATCACTGGAGCTCACTCGAATCTCTGATCTGTTGCTGCTGCAGATGAGGAAGAGGACATGGAGGACGTGGGCGATGACGAAGACGACGACAAGATCACTGCGGACGACGCCGATGTGCGTGATGACGCGCAGCAGGTACCACAAGCGCATGCTGTGTTTGTAGCCATCCCTTGCAAGCAGCTGACCCCAAGACGCTTTCTCTATCGCTCGCAGGTGTTCCAGAAGCACTCTGGCCCCGTGTACTCCATCTGCGTCAACCCGCTGGACACGCGCATCGTGATTTCGGGCGGTGGTGACGATGTCGGCGTGATCTGGAACCGCGAGGATGGCTCCGTGCTGCACACGCTCTCGGGCCACACGGACTCGGTGGTCTCTGTCGACTTCAGCTTCGACGGCAAGTACGCGGCCACGGGCGGCTACGACGGTCTGGTCAAGATCTGGGACGTTGCCACGGGAAAACTGGTGCAGAGCCTCGAGGGCCCTTCGCAGGAAGTCGAGTGGGTGACCTGGCACAAGAAGGGCAACGTCATCCTGGCTGGCTCGGGCGACGGCACCATCTGGATGTGGCTGGCCACGACGGGCGAGTGCATGCACGTGTTCGCTGGCCACGAAGACGGCGTGACCTGCGGATCGTTCACGGGATCTGGCAAGATGATCGTCTCGGGCAGCACGGACGCCACTGTTCGACTATGGAACCCCAAGACCGGCGAATGTCTCCACGTCTTCCGAGGGTAAGCTGCTTACGGCTTTATGGTGAAGGAGACGATTACTGAATGTGTGTGTTTGACATACAGACATGGCTTCCACGAGGGTCCGATCACGTTCGTGACCTGCCATCCGAGTGTAAGTGTAGTGCTGTTGTCGACCTGATTGATCTCAAACTGATGATTCGATGCCTTCTCTACAGCAACCGCTCATGATCTCGGGCTCTCAAGACGGAACTGCGCGCCTCATGCAGCTCCAGACCAAGCGCGTGCTCGCTACGTTCTCCCACGAAGGCAACGATAGTTCTGCCGGTACGCTCGGCGACCAGGCCGCGACGACGGAAAACTCCGTGGAATGGTAAGCGACGGCTTTGAGGCTGAATGGCTTCTGTTGCTCGATGACTAATAATGATTTGCTATATCAACAGCGGAGGATTCTGCAAGACGATGAACTGGGCGGCAACTGGTTGCCTTGGTGGCTTCCTTCGCATTTGGGATCTGTCCACGCTGCAGGTTTGTACTGTCTCGATGCTTCAAGCTCAACCTGGAATATGCTGAATTTGTGTCTTAATTTTACAGTGCCGACACGTCTGCCGCCACCCGGCCGGAGTGATCAAGCTCGTGTGGCATCCTGTTCAGCCTATCGTGTACACAAGCACCGTCGAAGGTCTGATCTACGTCTGGGATGCTCGCAACGGCCAACTGCTGCGAACGCTGGCCGGCCACACGGACATGATTCTCGACATGACTTTCGTGCCTCCGACCGAAAACACGCCGCCCACCGGTCTGCTCACTGCGGGTGATGATGAATACGTGCGCCTCTTTGCCGTTCTGGAGTAAATTCAAACCAAAGCATTCACATTTTGATTCAGAACTCTTTTATCTTTCCGACGACTGATGCATGCTACTCGTACTAGTATTTGCAACAGCTTGTGGGGATAAGCGGTCACAGCTCTATCCACAATATTCGACCAAGGGCGAGTCACATAGACGCCTGCGATTGGCAAAATGCTTGGTCCTCCAACAGAAATCACGTGTCGAATCCACAGGTCATGATGCAATGCGATATGACGACTCACAAATTTGATCCGTAGTGCATATGAAACCCGTGGTAGCCGTACGACGTGCAGAACCTTGAACCCGAGCGTATTCGAGTACGGCCACCTTGAAATTCTCCACGGTTAGCGCAGCTGGAAGTTGAAGCGGGTCTGGTGGCATGACCGCTCCTTGCGCTTGCGCTTGCGTGCGAGCCAGCTTAACTGCCTCCACGAACTCTTTCACATTCTTCCACTCAAAAACCAAGTATGGAGCGTCTACCTCGGTGTAATAACTGAGAAGATCTTGCTCTCCATGGTGTTGGCTTTGGTGCGCGCAATTTGGAATGTGTCTTCTTCAGGCTTGCGGGCTAATACCTCCCTTTCAATTTGTGCCTCCTTTCTTTCGCAACTACGCGTCCACTTCAATCATCACAGGAATTTCTTATGATTCTCTTGAACTTCTCCGCATGAAAGATCAACTTGGAATCGACGATTGAGATGGCTACCTAACCGAAAACGTGCCAATCATGCGACGTAGGAGCTTGGCCCCAAATGGAAAACACCAAAGTGCTTCAATTTGTCCAAAAGCTGTTCCGTAATTGTGGCATGGCTCTGTCCACAATGTTCGATGTAGATCGGGGCACATAGACGCATGCGATTGGTCAATCATTCGGTCCCCCCACTGCAACCATGCGTCGGGTCCAGGGGCTGACATCCAACATGCCCAGCAGAGCTGTTGATTGGCAAACCTCGCTTTGGGTGCATGGAAGAACTGTGGTTTCAATACGGGATGTAGATCCCAGGACTCAAGCGTATCCCAGGACGGCCTCCTTGAAGTGCACCGTCTTGCGCACTGCCTTGCTCATGGCACGGAAAGACGCAATTGAGTCTGGTTAGCTGAGTTGCCCCTCAAGTAGCAACCCTCGGTCGGTCGTTTTCAGTATACAAAGCCCAAGTTATTTGCTGCGGCCGTTCACTGGTCGGTCGAGAAAGGGAAACCAAATGCGCGCACTGGCGAAGAGGCAGCCAGTCAGCATGACGCCGCAGGAGGTGGAGGAGAAGTACTTCCTGCTGCGCGAGGAGAACACGACGCTCAAGAAGAAGAAGAATGAGCAGGAGGCCACTATCAAGCGGTGCGTTGCGCTGCGTTAGAGCTCATGTGGTGCGTGTCTTGACTCTGTGACTATGTTCCTAGGATGTACACCAAGCTGGCGATCATTGAAGACGCGCTCAAGAAGAAGAGACTGGAACAGGACAACCAGGAGGATCCAGGTGCGCTGCCTGCCTGCAGTTGTGTGATCAGCAGATGTGCTGAGTGATGATAATGGTCCGCAGAAACGGGCGGCAGGAGCGTTCCAGGGCGGCGTGATGTGGATACGGAGAAGTTTATGCTCGCGCTGAAGAATGAAAACGCGCAGTTGCGGAAGAAGAATCAAATGCTGGCGCTCAAGAACCGACAGCTTGAGGAAAAACTGCACCTTCGACCACAGAAAGTTGTCGGGAGACCTACCGGAAGTGTTTCTACTACTGGAGTGGCTGTTGCTGCAGCAGGTCCGACTCGTCTTCAGCCAGCTCATAATACTGCAAAGGCCACGGGCAGTCGCCTTGCTAGTCCCACATATGCCAGTGGCTTCCCAGGGCGTACATTGGAGAAGCAAGTCAAGAGTGCACGGAAATTGCACCGTGAAACGTTCTCGAGTGAGCTGGAAGTGGCACTCAAAGCTCGATTGACCACCGCTGAGAAGCATCTTGTGAAGTTACAGCAGGAGAATGAACAACTTCAAGGTCAGCTGATAAAGTCAAGTCGAGCCAAAACCAACCAGGACACGAAAAGCGACGATGAAGAAGGCGAGGACAGCAAATTTGACCGCAAGCATATGCAGCGTGAGTTGCGAGACCGTCAAGCGCAACTAGCAATACTGAATGCTAGGTACGAAAACTTAGAATCGACTGCAGCAGCTGAGCGAGAAATTCAAGAGAAAACGTTGGAGCAGATGGAGCAAATGAATCGACAGGTGCACAAACTTCGAACTCAGCTGCAAGATATGGGTCTTCGCAATGAAGAGCTGGAGTTGAAAATTGCGAAGGCAAATGAGCAAGAGAAAGAAATTGTGCTACTACGAGAGCAAAATCATCGTCTCGAAGATCGAATGACTTCATTATGTGAAAGTCCATTCATTAATGATGCTTTTCAGCGGAAAGAACGCATTGATAAAATGTTTGAGCTCGAGAAAGTCACGCAGCAACAGCAAACCTCATTGGCCCACATGGCAGAAGAAAATCAAAAGTTGAACATTATCGTCAAAGAACTGCAAAGCAACATCAAGCTAATGAAACATGCAAAAGATATGGTTGAACAAGCGATGGAAAAGACGCAGCAACAACTTGAGCACGAACGTCACGCACGTGGGGTTGATATGGCGAGTGTTGTCACTGCGGCAGCTTCAGCACGTTCTATGCTTGAACGCGATATACAGCAGCACCATCACCAGCAACAACAACAGCAAAATGCTATTCAGGCGCCAACGATACATGTTGCAGAGAAAAGAGACGCGTCATCTTCGCCACTAAAGACGAATTCCCATCATGGAAGTGCACACTCACACTCAGTCAATGCGTAAGTTCTGTAATAGGCATGATATATTGTAGCCCATAATTGATGGCCCGTATATGATTCCATAGGTCTACGACAATCGTAACTCGAAAATACGAAGACCCACTGCATTCACTCGGCTCGCTTAACATACCGGATGGGGAAGCCGATCACAGTGTTAAACATTTACGAAATCGTGTCCATGTATTGCAAATCGCCCACTTGAAGGCGATGCAAGAGCTCGAGCGATGCGAAAAAATGCTGCATGCCCAAACAAATATTAATCGAGAGCTGGCACTTGAGATTGAAGAGTTAACAACTCGAAAAGTTGTCAGCACAGAGATGTTGCAGAAGCAAATGAAAGATCTTGAAGCGATTGCAGAGGAAAGACAGCAACGGATACACATTTTAGAAGCCCAAATCCGCCAGCTGAAATATTCTCGAGATAAATTGCTACGAAAGCAACAAGACGAGCCAGAGCTCGATTCATCAAGTGATGAAGAAGACGCAGAGATTGCATCAATATCGGAATCGCTCGTTATGGCAGCTCGGGATTTAGCCCCAGGCGACCAGTTGCTGGAAATTTGGATTGTCAGCGGGAGCTATGATCGAAGTGTTGTCACGAGTAACTCGTCGACATTCGTTTTGTGTGATTTTTACGACTTCGAATCCCAGTCAACACCCCTTCTTGTTGGCAATCGGCCTGAGTATAACTTCTCTACTGTTTGCAAAGTGACCGTTGATGGATTCTATATGAGATACCTTGCCTCTGAATCTCTTGTTTTTGAGGTTCATCAAGCAGTTCGTGGTGATTTCAAGCTGATTGGTACCGCAACCATGCGTCTAGCAGCACTGCTACAATCTAAGGGATCACTTAAAGAGCCTATGCTTCCAGTTAAACTGGTTCCCGGTATAAATGAAAACTCAAAGCTGGGCACGATGAACATTGTGGTGCGCTTATCAACGCCAATAAGCGAGATTTGGAGACTTCACTTGCAGTCATACCCTCAAGACATTAAACTATTATCAAGGAAGACAACAGAGAACATACAACAACAAGAGGAAATAGCGTCGATGTATGAGGGGGATGAAGCAAATGATCGCAAACTAAAGCAAGTGAATGAACTCGAAATCACGATTTTTGCTTGCAAGAATTTGCGATCATACAATCGAAAGAAAACAAGCGAATCAGTGCTGTCTCGGATTCCATCGTCATATGTTCACTATCAATTGCTTGGTTTTCCTGATGTATTTACGAATATTGTTCCAGAAGCGGCAAATCCAGAATATGATCTTGAATGTTGTAAGCAAGTATTCACATTGGACGTTGACGTATGTTTACTTCGATTTTTTGCAAAGTTTCGGTTGTGGTTCACAGTATTCGACGACCTAGTTGCAACAGATGAGCTTGAAAAAGATGATGGCATGGTTGGACGATGTGGTTTACTACTTGAGGACCTTACTAAAGGTGACTGCATCCGCGGGTGGTTTCCATTAAGCGACCGAAATGACCAGCAAGCCGGGGAAATATCGGTCATGATCCAGTGGAAAGATCCGTTCCAGATTTTGCAAGTTGCTTCAGCTCAGCGTGGACTTGGGTCAAATGAACATGCTTTGGATATGCATGTACTCGATATTGATCAGCAGTATGCTCTTCTCAGTATGTTTTCTCCTGACATGGATGGACGAGTTAATTATCGTCAATTTTTGCAGTATGCGTTCCCTCCTGAAGCTTTGGAGCTTGTCGCTGCAAAAATTAAGGAAAAAGTAGAAGCTGCAATTGACACCATACAAATCCAATCAGTTCAAGATATCTTTATTTCAAACGGAAGCCAATTGACGACAGGGATGCGACTTTTTGCTGAAGATTTTGTCCAGATGACAGAGAAGTACGGAGTTTTTCTGACCGAAAACGAAATCCAAATTCTCCAGAACTCTTTTACGGTTTCTAATGACCGTACGACTGAAGTGCCTCAAGATTCCAAACTATTCATTCATTATCTCCTGTTGCATATCAACCCTCGTGCTAGCTGTGCAGTACGTTTGCTTCTTCACAAGGTTCGGCACACTCTCCGCCTTTATATGTCTGGACAGAAAAATCAAAAATCGGATGATCTTAAATCCCCATCCAAACCATTTGAGAAGTATGATGACAATCACACTGGCCTCGTCACTAGAGCTGAATTTAGATCAGCAATATCCGCTTTGGGCTTTGAGTTGCAAGACATTGATAAAAATTACAAGGACCTCGTTGCGTCAATGACCAGGCCAACTGGGTCGGACGAGAAGGAAATCAAATCACAGCAAATGAAATCATCTGTAATTGACCTTGATGAGGAGGTAATTCAGGTCTCCAATGTCAATATTGAAGCGCAAACCAAATCGCGTGCCGTCGTCCTGGGCAATAAATCATCGAGTACGTCAAAGCAAGCAACAAGTGCGGAGTCTGAATTCGAGCGCCGGAAAAAAGCATTCGCAGATCGAATCAAAGCTATTGCTGCCTCGAGCAACAAAAGTTTGGTTTATGAACAAATGGAAAAACAACGCCAGCAGCAACGCAATCAAATGGAAGTCTTGAACCAAGCTAAACAAACTATACGCATTGATCCCTTGTCAGAGCAGATATCGAGACTGCACACTCCGCAGGTTCTTCACAATGATGCTGCCCGAACAGTTCAAAAGCAGTACCGCCGATACCGAACTGCACTGCAGTTATCGCAAGAACAACAAAACCTACTTACGAACAGCATTTTGGACGTTAATTTGCGCCTGAAGAAAATGTTGAAAGCATGGTCTGCAGAAGAGCTAGAGTCACTGGAAGCTACATTCGTCCGCAAAATTAAGGCCGAATTTCCCGACGCATTCAAAACCCGAGTTCTTACCAAAAAGCAATTCATATTCGTTGTTGGCCAAATGCCACGCATTGCTATCGAGCCTGAACTACTGTGGAAACTGATGTCGTTTTTCTCGATACCAAGCGGAAAGCAAGCTGCTAAACTAGAGCAAGTAGTGTTTCGACCTCTTGTTCACTTCATTTGCACAGTGACAATACAGAAACAGGATCACCCGATATGCAAAATTATCAGCAGCATCTACCTCGACTCTGCTCAAGCTCTGCAAACGTTTGAATCAGTCGGGGATATGAACAGGACCGGTCATATTTCCTTTAAAAGATTTCGCGAGTGTCTGCAACGACTTGGAGTCCATTTATCTCCCAAGGATCTTCGTGTTGTGATGGTTTTGTTTGACAACAACGGAGTCGGTGTATTGTATCATGCGTTTTTGCATATGGTAGCTCAATCTCCTCTCTCTATCCGCTTACGGCATGTACTAGCTCGGTGCCACCGTTTTGGTATCTCTGAGCTAGAATCTAGATTGGTAATGTCCGTGAACTCCGAGGATGGGTTTATGAGTAAGCAGGATTTGCATCAAGCTTTGATTCAAGATTCCGGAAATGAGTTTGTGCAATTTGAGCCTGACGACTCAACTGTGATTTTTGAAATCATGCAGTTGCAAAAGGCGTCAACGGATGTACCAAGCGGAAAAGTTTCTATCAAAGCGTTAATCGTATGGCTGCAAGAATGCTTAAAGCGCTACGGAAACGGCCAAACAATCGACACGGTCAACTGCAAGTACACTATGACCACATTGCAGCGACTTGCTTGGAATTGCCGAAAGCTTTTGGCGCCCAATTTCTCACAGTTTGCGCACGAGTTTGAACGATTTGACTGGAAAGAACGCAACATCGTATCACTTGCCGAGTTTGTTTCGGTTGTTCAGTCCAACGGGTTTAATATGTTGACGATTACGCAGATCAAGCAAATCGCAAAATCGTTCGGAGCCAAGATCAATGGGGACTTTGGAATCAACTACCGACAGTTTTTGGAGTGGACTACACCTTGTACTCTTATCGACGTCAGAACAGTCGAGGAAAAGCTTCGCAAAATTGCTCAAAAGCAATCAGAGCAGACACAGAACAAACAACTCTCAGAAGTGCTTGCCAAGTGGCGTGAGGTGTTCGTGCAAGCTGATAAAACAAAAGTCGGATACGTCAACAGGTCCCAGTTCGTTACGCTTTGTTCTGATGCATTGCATTTAGCTCTGAATGCTGAAGAGATGCGAGTTCTACTGTATGCCTATGATCGAAATCTGGAAGACGAAGTAAATTATTCTGCTTTCCTTCAGTTGAACTGGAATGAAGCAAGTAAATCTGATGTGCGCACGGAGCAAATAAAACAGCAGTCGAATGTCCAAAATAATGTCTCCAGCCTAATTAAAGAGCTGAAGGAAGAACTTGTTACAAAGAAAGTATCCGCCGTCGACCTTGAGAACTCTTTCCGCTCATTTGATGAAAGGTCAAATGGAGCTGTAGATGTGTCCCAGTTTATTTTGAGTTTAAAACGAGTTGGTATCTCACTAAATGGTGATAATGTTCAAGGTGTATTTCATGCATTTGGTGAGGGAGTGGATAAAGCCCAACTATACTACGTGCGATTTATTACGCAGACTATGGGTCTTGAAATTGTGAGCAAACCAAAGCTAGCACGTATAAACGATGGTGATGAGCGTCGGCTATCGGAAGCTGTTGCGTCCGCTGCAAAGTATTCGTTTACGTCTTTTCAACAAGCTTTGAACGAATTTCAGGAGTTTTGTGTTGTTCATCGTTTCAAGAATATCATTCCAAATGCGCTATGGAAACAGTTAGAGAAGAACGGATTTCTTGAGATACTATCCAAGAGAGGAGTCGGCCTTTTAATCCAAAAGTTTATGATTAGCGAAGAAAATTCAGCTGATGATGATTCAGGAGAAACAAAAGTAGATGATGCACGAGTCTCTTTGAAGGCTGTTCATGCATACCTCACCGGATACATTGGTCAGCAACCCGAGCCCAAGAAACCCAACTCTCCTACAAAATCTGTGGATTTTAAAAACACTCCAAGCATACCTACAGATCCATTAGATCCACTTAAATTGCTTCTGGATTTCTGTGAGTCACAAGGAATCAATGTCCGCACGCAATTCGAAGCTCACGACCCGAAATATACCGGCTCCGTCACAGCAATGGAGCTTAAACAGGTTCTTATGGGGCTAAATATTGGTCGATTTACGATGAACTCAAGTCCAGAAGCAGCTATTGGTCAGCTAGTCCGACGTTTTCGCGCCCAAGTTTCCACAGATGCAGTGAATTATGCGTCTATGTTGCATCAAGCAACGTCAGTCATTTGTGATATATCCAGTGACTCGTGGTTTCTTCCAATGAGTGAGCGTTTGCGCGCACGAATTCGCCTCAAGGCAGGATTCAGTGGCAAACTTGATGCGTTTAATTCTACTCTATGCAAGCAAGTCGACGCCTCTTTTTCGCACTTTGATCTCGCAAAGAAAGGATATTTGACCAATGAAGACTTAGAGCAAGGCCTAACAGCTTTGAAATATGAGTTTACTAGTGGTCAGCTGGATTATCTCACGACGCAATTGAGGATCTTCCGTCATAACGGTGGTGGCTTGTCTCGCATGGAGTTTGATGCATTCGTCCTCGATCCTTACGCGTTCCGTGTACTGAAGCTGTGTTCGGAAATATTGTTTTCAAGCTCTGGACTTGGTGAGCAGTCACTGCCACGCATTGCCCAATTGAGTCGTGCGTTTTCGGAGCAGGATACGCCTCACCATCGTGGGGTTCTACCTCTAGATGCTGCTTACCGCTGCTTGGAGCAAGTGCTTCGACAGAGACTTTCATCGCTGGCGAAACAGCGTCTACAGCTCCTGTTTGATGTGAATCGCGACGGACTATTTGCGTACATCTTGTTTATGAAGGTGATATCTCAATGGAACGGAGCAATTAAATCGATAGCTCCTTCACTATCACTTGCAAAGGAGATAGCCAGCCAACCAAAAGTTGAACCTATGGAAAGAAGTAGGATATCGTACGAAAGTTTGCTTCGATCACTCTATGCTCAGCTATCCTCGGTTGACTTTGATTCCCAAGTTGATATTGTTGAAGAGTACTTGAGACGCAAAGACTGGCAGCACACTGGAACGATAAAGCTGAAGCACTTGGCACGCATCTTCGATCAAATCGGTTTGTCGCTCACGAACGATGCGATGAAGACATTGCAGCATTTTTTTCAAGATCAAGGTCGACAAGTTGAAGATGAAGGTAATGAGCTGATTCTCTATCAAAAACTCCTTCAAGCGGTCCAACATATAGATGAAGGTACGCATCAGGACCAAGAACACTCGAGAAAGTGATAAATCCTGTCATCCACAAGAATACCCATCTATTCCTCTGGCTCGGTACTATCGAGCTCTTTCTCCATGATCTTGACCCGACGCAAGACTCGAGCAGCATCGATTCGACGGTTGGCGCGAAGAAGCTGAGCCATCAGCTGTTTGTCTTCTCCAATTCTCTTCTGTAGCCTTTCCGTGTACATCTCTATCGTGAGTTTTCCCGTCTGCATTTCAATTTCCAGTAATTGCTTTTTCAATGACAATGAATCATAGCGATCAGTCCATTCTTCAGCGACGGCTCCTGTTAGCGCAGACAGTTTGGCTTCAATCTTTTCCAACTACAGTACAAAGTATCAGCTAAACAATCCATGACACACCATTAGAAAAACCTCAAATGCAGGTACCTCTTCGTTCATAACATCATAACTGACAATCAGGTCAGGATGATGCGGATCGAAATCTTCGTCGATGGAGACAGATGGAGATGATGCCTCCGCCTTTTGCGTCTCTCTTGGAGTAGTGGCTGCAGATCGACTCTTAGCTTCTGTACTGGGAGAAGGTTGAAGGGCTACGCTTGGCATTGCCATATCTTGAAACGCTGGAGCGCTGACTGGCGTCGGATATTCTCCCACAACCAGTTCTTCCGTAGTGAAAGATTGCATTTCTTTATCTCTGAGTGGATAGCGAAGTTGAATAGAGATCTAGCAAAGCAGATAATATTCATCAACACTAGTTCGCACTCTTCACAACCAGCAATCGCGTACCTCAACATCACCTCCCGATGGCTTCCGGTTCGGACCCACAAACGGAATTCGACAGTTAACTTGACAGCTCGACAGAAAAGGAGTCTACCCAGCAGTCAAAGGTTAGATACTACATATAGAGCATCAATACACCAACTCAGCATGTACCAGCTCTTGGTACGCTCTGGCGACCAGTTCTGGGTTGCGTAACATTGTTCCGGGCCTCCACACTTCGAAAACAGCTTTCTTGATCTCGAATAAGCGCTGTGTACCTCGACCGCGTGACACTTGAAACCGAAACAGGTTTGGAGCCGAGATCTGCGTTGCAGAGTACGGCTCTCTGGAGGAGATTCGCGCCAGTCCCGTCTTTCCTTCATGAGGCGTTGCGGATGGAAAATTCAGCGAGAACTTGACAAAGAAGTCCTTGCCTGCCATTGCGTTCAGGCAATTGACGGAGCGAATGGAGACGTGGAGCTGATCTTCAGGGATAGTGGGAAGCTGAAACTCGACCTGTTCTGTCTTGCGCTCAATTGTGAACGTTGGCGCTCTCTGTAATGGATTAAGGCGCTTTTCACGAAGTGTTTCCAGTTGGGCCGCGTACGCTTTTCGCTATACGATATGGAAGAATATTGGTAACCAGTTACAGTCGTCAGAAATGATCAGATGAGGACGTACCTTGGCAAGGAACTCGGCAGCCATAGCACGATTAGTGGACAAATGCTCCTTTGCATGCGCTGTCGCTCGATTCGCGAAGTCCACCAGCAGTTGCTCCAGCCCCTGGAACCGCTTCATATCAGGAGAAACTGGCTTGGACTCGGGAGTTAAAGCATTCTTCTGTTCTTTGAGATGCAGCAGATTCTCAATCTGCTTCATGCGGCGCATGGCTTCGATCGCTTCTTTGACGTTGCCTTCTCTTTTCAAGCGCAATGCAGATTCCTTGGCCTTTTGCAGCTGGTTCCGCAGTTCCGCAATGTCGGATGATTCGACTGATACTAGTTCTGCTTGACCTTCTGAAACAGACTCTGGGATTTCCGAAGGGGGAGGAGGCGCCTGTGTCGCTAGAACCGCATAACTCCTCATTGGAGCAGGAGGATCCTCTGCCATTTCGTCGTCGTCTTCAAATTCGTCAATCAGAAGCTCATCATCGAAAGACGACTGCTGACATTGGAGAGATTGCGAAGGAGGTCGATACGAGGTATCGACTGAGCTCTGCAAAGCCACGTGCGCTTGCGGACTAGGAGGCACTGGCTCCATAGCAACTGGGGTCGAGACAGAGGCTGGAGCTAGAGTAGATGACGGAGCTGGGGGAGTTGATCCATCATCATCGAAGTTGCCAAAGCCGAGCTTGGACAGCTCAGCTGCAAACGCAGGGTCGTTCATGTCCTCCTCCGTCACATCTGGATCCACATCCTCGTCATCCATCGACTGCTGCTGCTGTACAACGTAGCTTGTTGAAGTCGCAGTCTGCGTCGTCACTGAAGATGAGCGATTCTCAGCAGCCACTGCTGTCGCAGTCAGGACCTCCACTGCCGTCGTGGCTTGAGGACTGACTGGTTGCAATTGCAACAGTTCAGCCTCCAGCTCCTTGATCTTGCGCATACACGCGAGCGCGTCTGGGATCTGATTCTGCCGCTTGAAATCCAGCGCCTGCGTCTTCAGCTGGCGGATCTGTTCGCCCAGACTCTCGACCGTCTTCGCTGGCGGATTGACTGCCAGCCCCATGGCAGCCAATTGGGCCAGGTACTCTGGGTCGTTCATGTCTTCGTCTGTCACGTCTGGGACGTCGTCTTCAGCCATTGGGGTTGAATTGGCAGCAACAGGCGCAGGAACAGGCTGCGCTTCCAGGTCTTTGGCCTGGCGAAGCATGGCCAGAGCTTCTGGGATCCTTCCTTCCCGCTTCAGAGCCAACGCCTGGAGCTTCATGGCTCGGACTCGCTCTTGAGCATCAGCAGAAGCCGGTGCTGGAGCAGGAGTCGGTCGTCCTGTGTTCGTAGTAGTGGTAGTAGTAGTAGTTGTAGTCGTCCTCGTGATGCTGGCCAGAAGCTGCTGCACGCCGTGGTCGTCGTCCTCAGCGTCGACTCCTATCTGCGACAGACGCAGCGCCCCCGTGGGCATGGACCCATCCAGCTGCAGAGAGCGCAGGATGCGGGCCTCTTCGTCCTCGTCGCTGTCGTCTGCGCCCAGCAGCAGCCGCTGGTCGTTGCTGTTGAAGAGCTTCTCGTACTCGGCCTGGACGTCCGCGTCCTTCACGGGCTTGATGCCAAACTGCCTTTGCAGACGTGCGAGGTCGTCCGCTCCATCGTCCGCCTGGCCACTGGCGCTGGATCTCCGCTCTTCCTTGTGACTGCGGCGCCAGAACATGACCCACTTCTCTCTCTCTCTTTATGGGTGTGAAGTTGTTCTTATAGAGGGAGATTCCAAAGTGGGACTCATTTTTATATAATCCAATCAAAAGTAGGTACGAGTATGATATATAACCAATCACATGCAATTAAACAAGCTATAGTGGCTCATTGAAGAGATCGTCCACCGAGACCTCCGGCTCGTGGTTGCTGCTGGTTTCCACGCCAGCAGAGCTGCTGGAAGAGGAACCAGCATCGACTTCTGAGCCAGCACCGGAGCTTGAGGAAGAACTCGGAGTTGGCACCACTGGTGCAGCAGTTGGTGCCGGTGCCGGTGTCGGTGCTGGTGTCGGTGCTTCCGTTGGGACGATGGGCGACTCCGTAGCTGCTGGTGCCGGTGTCGCTGTCGTGGGAGCCGGCGTAGTCGCACTTGGATCTGCAATGCAAGCGCCATTCACCCATAGACAACCAGGGATCACTGTCAGACAGGACTTCTGCTGGCGGAAGATCAGGCACACCGACTTGGTGGGAGCAGGAGTCGGAGCTGGCGTGGGGGCTGACGTGGCGCCTGGGGTCCATGGACCCGTGGGTACCTCTTCAGTGGAATTGTCCAGCGCGTCGTTCGGCACGAT
>JAADXR010000531.1:0-20509 GCA_023337935.1 Elongisporangium anandrum
CAACTCCACCATGGGCCGCAAGAAGAGCACATCCGCCGCCGCCGCCCCGCAGCAACAGCAACAGCAGGCCAAGTCCATGCCAGAGAAGAAGGCGGAAGCTCCGGCCAAGGGTCAAAAGGGACAGCCGGCTGCCAAGGAAGCGCCAGCCACCAACACCAAGGAAGGCAAGAAGGGCGGCAAGAAGTAATATGAGCCAACGGATAACCTAATTAAACTCCAGCACAAGTGAACATGAAATGAAACATGATTAATCTGCTCTAGCACTCTTGCTGTCATTAGATCATTCCATTCAGGACAGCAACATTCTCAAAGAGCAGCCACTCGTCTGATCCTTCTGAATCATCAAATCCAAACGCCAAAGTGAAGAGAGAGAAGAAGTTGGATTCAAAATTAAACGTGAGAATACTCAAAGCTTGACGGCGTAGTACTCGGTCACTGGCACGTGCTTGGCGCCGCCGTAGAAGTCCAGCAGCACGATGTGCTCCAGAGTGAGCACGTAGGGCGCGAAGCCGTGATTCTTGGGCCACCACTTCATCTCCGGATGCCTATGCGATGGCAAACAGGTCAGCACAGCAGATCAATGCAGCTAGATGCACGTGATGGACACTCACTTGGAGAACAAAACCTTCTCCGCGTACTCGACATTGGCTTTGTCCACGGGCGCCACGGTACCCACGAGTGTCAGGCGCCAGCACGTCGGATCCTCCACGTCCATCGTGCACGGGCCTTCCTGCGCCTTGGAGATGGTCACCGTTGCGTTCGGGTTCGCCGCCAGATCGGTCGCCGTCGGATCCATGGACGTGAGGTAGAAGAACAGCTTGCCCGTGGACGCTTCCGGCGCAGAGCCGATGCCGTCTGTATCGCACATTATCAGATCAGCACGACCACACATTGTCATGATCTCATTGCCAGGGACTCACCACTGAACGAGACGATGTTGCCGTACGGGACGCCGTGGAACTGGACCGAGACGGTCGACATGGTGGCCCAGACGTTGGCGTGCACGAGGTGCCGTGCATGGCGCGCGCTCGAGTCGCTGCCCACGGCCGCGTCGCCCGAGAGCCGCGCCTCCCAACTGGACGTGCGCTTGAACACACTGCGTCTGGCCTCCGCCTCTCCGTGGAGCAGCGCCACAAGCAGCAGCAGCAGCGTCGCGATCCGGACTCCCATCGTAGCTCTCCAATTTGCGAATGACACTTACACCACTTCAAAGAGAACGAAAGCCCAAAGACATACGCGGTTAGGGGCCGTGAGGCTAGCTGGGCGCTCGCAGCCAATCCGATCGCGTGTTTCCAGCTTTCCAGCCAATCAAAAGCGCGGCCTATAGACGCCGCAGCCGCAGTTCCGTCACGCCATCAAGCCTCGTACCCACCAAGTGATGCAGGGCAGACGGGAGGTGCTGGCGCTCTACCGGTCCGTGCTGCGGCAGGCCAAGGCCTTTCCGGAGCGCAGCGTCGGCCGCAAGCTGCAGTACAACGCGCGGGAGCTGATCCGCCTGCGACGTGATGAGACCAACGAGCTCAAGAGCGCGCGCCTGGTGAAGCAAGGCTATGAGGCGCTGCGGGTGTACGAGCTGCTGGCCAAGAACGCGCGGCTGCTGAGCGCCATCACGCGCAAGTGAATCCCGTAACGAGAGAATGGAGATCGGATTTCATGGCTATTAAGGGCCGCTTTACGGAGACGACGCCATTCCTTTCGGCGCCGTCCGCTGCTCGTGTTAAATTAGGGAACTTGGGCAATTCTATCAACGCATCTACAGGAAATACACACGACGACGAGCTGTCAGCGCAGCGTCCGGCTGAGCCTGCGCTCCAACTGATAGCGATGGAGAAGGACGGCGGCTCTGCTCTGCGTCTGTCGCGGGGCTCGTTTCAAAATTGGAGGGCGGCGTCTCGCCCTGCAGGCAAGCTCCGCTCACTGCTCGTCTTCGACTGGTCGCACACTGACGGAGGGAGGACGCGCTCACGTGCTCGTGTTGATCGCCACAGCGCGGTCGACCAGCTCCTGGCTCAGATTGCTGCTGCTGCTGTCGCTCATCTGGTCCATGGACGGCCGTCGGCTGCTGACGAACTCCGGGATGACGGCGGGCTCCTTGGAGCTGAAGTGGACGCGCTTGATGGGCGCTTCCTCGTCGGCCTCGATGCACACGTCGTGCAGGAACGGCCCGTAGTCGCCCAGACTGTTCTCGGTCGACGCCTGCGAGTTGGCCGACTGGCCACGCGAGCGCTTGCGCGCCGGCTCGTCCTGGCGGAACATGGGGCCGCCCAGCAGCATGGACGGCAGATCGTCGGCGCTGCTCTTGCGCTGGCCTGGGAAGCCGTACACGATGTCTTCGTCTGTGAGCCGATGGTTAGGGAACGGCATGGTCTCGTCCTGCTGCATGCGAGGCGACAGCTCCAGCCGGTAGGACAGCGCCTGGTTCAGCATCGTGTTCTTCTGCAGCTCGACCTCCTCGGCGTCCAGGCCGAGACGCGACTCGACCATCTCCACGATCTGCTCCCGCGACGCGAAGGACTTGAACGCGTACGAGCGCGAGGAGGCACCGAACCTAACGAGAGCAAGAGCGACTCGTCAGCGCGAGGACAAGAATAGCGAGCGAGATGCAGAGCCGCCACGTACTTGATAATGGAGCCATTGGCGATCAGCGTCGGACGTAGCGGCTGAAGGGGCACGCCGTCAACAAGCGTGCCGTGACCGGAGCCCAGATCAACCAGATACGTGGCTCCTGCCGCGTGGTGGATTACCGCAGCATGCAGTCTGCAGCATCAAAGTGCACGATCGTCAGACATACAGCACCACGACTGTTCGAGAGGACGAAGCGCGTACCTGGAAATGGAGCAGTGGCTCAGAACGATCTCGCAGATGGCGGCATTGCGTCCGATCAAGTAAAAGGGCTGTTGCGAGACGTTGTGCTGCTCGACAAGGGACCACGTCACGTGAGCACAGACCGTGGGCTTGAGCAGCAAGAGCGCAGAGAGGCACCTACCGTCGTGAGCAGCTCGTGGTCTTTGAACACGTCCAGCAGCGAAATCGCGCGCGGCTTGTCCTGCAAGCACCTGCCATAGCGCCAATGGGTCAGTCCTGCATGACGCCTCTCCATGAGGCAAGCGCGTAACGTACCAGGACGGCGTCGTGAACGGGAACGTGGGCGGCTCGACGGGCGCGAGGAACCGCGGCTGCGATCCGACGGTCGACGGGCCGAGGATAGGGCCGATGTTCAGGGTCAGCTTGGGCAACTGCAGCGGCTCCATCTTGCTGCTCTCTCTCTCGTGTGGATCGGCGACTGAACAACCAACGCCGCAAGTGTGTATGCGTGTATACGCGTGTGTGGAGTTGAGGGGTTCCTCTCTGCGGCTCAACGCGTCGCGACGACCGATCGACGCGCGGGCAATGGGCTCGCTCTTGCTATTGCCCAGAGGGGGGGACTATGCGGACAAGAGAAGGGCGACCCAAAGTGCAAACGTTTGCAATTCAGTCACCTGGGACCCTAACCCCCGCCCAAACAGTGCGTGGCGTGCTCTTTCGAAACGGCCGCTCTATTGCAATGTGGAGACAGTGGCGCGATCGGTTTGAACGGGGTATCGGGTTATAAAAGATCGCAAGAAAGTTCAGCACTGCGCCACTCCGAAGAGCTGGGAGTATGCGTTTTCACAGGTTGAGCGCGAACCAGCTGGGAACATCCAGCATGAGCTAGCGTTTACTTTAAGGTGGACCACGTTAAGTTGGACTAAATAGCTCTCCAACGGACACACCGAAGCAAGGCCTTGTGGTCATGGAGGAGTAAGAGACGGCGAGCGCTCGCTCTGTGGAAGGCTGTGGATCTCAAGGCTCGTGTGTGTGTGTCTATGTTGCCTTAAGGACATTCGCTGATCGCAAGCGCCGCGATGAGCTCGTGAAGGAGAAGATCAGTGAGAAGCTCATCCAGTCGGGTGAAAAGGAGCGGCTGAAAGAGCTGCTGCGCCACAAGCTCATTGAATGCGGCTGGCGCGACGAGATGAAGCTGCACTGCAAAGGTATGGATAAATAGACTGACGCTGTGTGGTCAGAGGATTGCTGACTGCGCTCTCGTTTGCGCAGAGGTGATCCGCAACAAGGGCATCGACCAGGTCACGGTGGAAGATTTGATCGAGGAGATCACGCCGAAAGGACGCGGTAGGTAGAAAGAGCCATGCATCTCTGTGTGGATAGGATTGCTATGGCCGCAATCAAATCCTGCTCGATGGTGCGCACGACTGAACAATGTCTTGGTGTCGTGATCTGTGATAGCCTCCGTGCCAGAGTCGGTCAAGAGCGAGATGCTGGCCAACATCAAGGCGTTTATTGAGAAGGTCGCATGAGGTTAAAGTCCCATTTAACAGGCCAGTGCTTTAAAACGCGTCCTGAGTGATCATTCGTTCGCTCCTGTTCTCCTAGCTTCGGATGCCGTAAAACTAGGCAACGCCCTCGAACGAAATGCCGATTGAACAACAAGGCGGCTGACATCTGCTGCCTAGCGAAACCCGCTCCATTGCGGTGCATTTCGAAGCCATGAGATCACGTCGGAGAGAGCGAGACAGAGAGGCGCATGTCCCTGGGCAATGGATATTCCTAAACGTCGCAGACGACGCTCATTTGCTTACCCTAAACTAAACAAATTCTAGTCCAATGGCCTAAATTATGTAATGTTTCCTAAACTAGGACGGCAAATTCAATTTCTCAAATCAAGGTGTAGTTTCTTAAAGTGATCCCACTTCCAGGTGCTCCCAGTCAATGGTGCGAAAGCCCCTCCAGTGGATTGCATTGCCGGCCTGCCCCACAAGCAAGCTCCAAAGACAAGCGGGTCATCATGGTCGTGAGATTACGGCTGGCTCGATGGGGCCGCAAGGACCTCCCGTTCTACCGTATCGTGGCTGCGGACGCCCGCGCGCCGCGTGATGGCAAGCACCTCGAGATCGTACGCGCACTGCTCGCTTCGCCATGGAATGGAGCTGCTCGCGCATACTGACTGACGCATTGTTCTTGGCATTCAGGTCGGCACGTACAACCCCATCGCCGCCGCCGATGGCGTCAAGGAGCTGCGCGTGAACAGCGAGCGCGTGCACTACTGGATGTCGGTGGGCGCGCAGCCCTCGGACCGCGTGAACCACCTGCTCGGCATCGCCAACATCCTGCCCATGCCGCCCACGCGCATCTACGGCAAGAAGAGCATCCCCAAGAAGGAGCGCGAGGCTAAGAAGTAAACAATCACGGATCGATCGTTTGCCATCAATGCCATCTACCACCATTAGAGACCGAGAGCCACAGAAAACAAAAGAAGCAAATGCAAAAGCCATGGACCAGCGTGCGTGCGTCGGTCCATCTATCTATGCGCTATTCAATCGCTCTCCTTCTCTCTCCTGCCGTTGCGATGCAGAGGCGGTCGCGTCTTTCTAGTTGTTGATTCAAAAATCCATTGGCTACATTTGTCATTACTGCGTCTAATCTCTCTTCTTGGTGCGTCGGTTCTTGGCCGGGCCCGAGCCGCCGCCCTTGAGCATGTTGCCGCCCTTCTTGGCCTGCTCGTTGAACGTCGCGTTCTGCTCTTCCAGCCATCGCCAGATCTCCTTCTGCTTCTCGCGCTTGTCGCTGACGCGCGTCGTCTCTTCGACCTGCTTCTCGCGGGCCAGGAACTCGGCATCGCGACGCAGCTCGCGAGCAGCGCCCTTGCGAGCGCGCTTGACCTGTCGCTGGAGCTGCTTCATCTGGGCCTTCTCCTTGTCGGCCGTCTTGTCCTTGCGCACCGTGTAGTTCTCTTCGAACTTGGGCGCGAACGTCGGCAGCACCGACGGAGCGAAGCTCTGCAGTCGCAGCGGACGGCGAGCGTCCCAGCAAGTAGTCAGCAGCTCGTGCAGCGTAGCAATCGTCGTGTTCACCTGCACGTTGTCGCCTTTGAAAAACACGCGCGTGATCTCGTGCAGAAGCAGGTAGATCGGGTGGAACAACTCGTCAAACGACGGCAGGTGCGCGTACTGAGCAGCCGCAGCCTCCACGGCCTTGCACGAAGCACGCAGCACCGAAGCCGCGGACGCAGACGATGCCTCGGTCAGTGCCAGAGCCGGCAGTTCGGCGCTGGCATCGACCTCCTTGAGCTGGTCGTGCAGCCATTGGGTTTCCTCCGACGGCGCCAGGAACGCGCGCAGGATCTTCTTTAAGGCGATCAGGACTTCGGGCGTGAAGCGCTTCTTCTCCTTGGTGATGTGGAGCACGAGCGTGACCGCGAACAGCGCCTGCGTGGCCTCCTGCGGGCTGGAGACCGTGCCCAGAGTCAGCGCTTCGCCCAGCAGCGTTTCCATGGGCGAGATCACGTTGTGGCGCAGATCGGACGTCGGGAAGATCTGTGTGAGCACCTTGAACAGCATGAGCTCCGCAAGCGAAGGCCACTTGGACACCGTCTTGGGGCTGCGCAGGCGCTTGTACAGATTGATCAGCAACTCGCGAACGATCACGGCAGCCGTGTCGGCCATCTGCTGAGTCAGCGTGAACAAGTGCTTGCCCAAGGCGTCCAGCTACAAAGGAAAAGCAAGCGAGTGAGCCAATCGTTCCAACAAAGCCCTTATCAGATCACTTACGTCGGCCTTGTGGATCGCGTACTGGCTGCTCCACTTGAGGAACTGGCGGATGAGGATCGCGTAGAAGCTCTTCATCTTGTTCTGGTTGTCAACGCTCAGGCGTGGGGAGTAGTATGTGTAGATACGTTCGATGATCAGCGATCGGTTCGCCGACGAGCCCTTCGCATGCTTCTTAAATAGAGCGCCGAGGTCTTCGGGTGTCTCGGGGCACGGGAAAACGAACGGAAGCTCTTCGGCAGCGAGCTGTCGGTCAGCAGCAACGTCTTCATCTTCATCCATCTCGTCGTCCTCATCGCCTTCTTCCGAGGCAGCATCTTCATCTTCCTTTTCAGTCTTGTCTTCTTCCTCGTCATCCGAGTCGGCTTCCGAGTCATCTTCCTCCTCTTCGTCGTCGTCCTCTTCTTCGCCTTCTTCCTCATCGTCGCCTTCGCCTTCTTCTTCCTCGCCGTCCTGAGCGAACTGCTGGTCGACCTGGTATCCGTCCTGCAAATCGTCGTCGGTGGGCGGCATCAAGATGAGCTGCGGCGCCTTCTTTTTGTCGCTCTTCTTGTCCTTCTTGCCCTTCTTTCCCTTCTTGCCCTTGTGGTCGTCTTCGTCCTCATCCGGGTCCTCGCCGTTCATACGAGCGACACGCTTGCGCTCCAGCTCAGCCAGACGGTCGTGCTCCTTGGCGGCCGCTTCTTCCGGCGACATGCGTCGCTCGGTGGCCTTGGCCTTGGCTTCGAACGCGAACTCGCGGGTCAGCTTGTCGAACTCGTCCATCGGCGTCTTCTCCACGACCTCCTTGCCGTTCGCACGGGTCGGACGGAACTCGAGCAGGTTGCGGATGTCCGAGAAGCCCTTGTCCAAGTTCTCCGTCTCGTCGTCCTGGTTGGCCTTGTTCTTCTGGCGCTCGGCCTTGTACATCTTGGACTTCATCATGACTTCCTGCATGATCTCCTTGTGCGACTTCTTGTGCTCCGGGTCGTCCGTGTTGGCCGCCGCGCCAGTGCCGCCGCCGAAGTGCAGGCGCTCCACGATCTCCTTGTCCAGCTGACGGTCGCGGTCGTCCTCGTCATCCGGCTCAAAGTCGTTCATCTGGTCGTAGTCGTCCGTGATCTTGGAGCCCTTGTGCGTCAGGAACAGCTCGTCGCCGCCTTCTTCGTCCGAGTCGCGGTCCGAGTCGTTCAGTGCAAACGCCTGCGAATTGCGCATCTTGCGCTTGCGCTCGGCCTGGAAACGCGCGATCATCTTGTCTTCCAGCGACAGACTGGCATCCTGCTCGCCGAGACGCTTATCCTTGAACTGGTTGGCCTTGTTGCGCTTCTGGAACTGCGTGGCCAGCGTCTTGCGGCGCTTGGTCTCGGCCTGCGCGCGCGCCACGGCCACGTTACGGCCCTGGCCCTTGACGCGCTTGCCCAGCACCTCGTATTTGGTCTTGGCATTGCTGCGCACGTCAAACGGATTCAGACCCGACGACGAGGAGCGCGACGACTTCGAGGCCGCCTTGGGGCCCTTCTTGTGGCCCTTGCTGCCTCCGGCGCCGCCGCCGGAGCCGCCCGCGCGCTTGGGTCCGCTCTTGGTGAACGCCATGGCCAATAGTAATGGAGCGCCAGCCAGTCAAAGCAACGTTTCGCTTCGGTTGGCTGGGTCTTTTCCTCAGACTTCCTCAGACTCAGATGCATGTATGGGTCTGAGACCAGCCCGACCCGGGTCCCAAGTGGATCAAGTGACGGTACTGTGTGTGCAGTTGTCATTAGTATCCAGACCATGAGGGGAGCTCAGGGCGGCGCCGCAGGGCTGCTGCTGCTGGGCGTGGTCTTCCACGCCGTCTACGTGCTCAGCATCTTCGACATCTACTTCAAGTCGCCCGTGGTCGCGCACATCGAGAGCGTGGCGTACACGCAGACACCGCCGGCGCAGCGGCTCGTTGTGTTTGTGGCCGACGGCTGCAGAGCCGACAAGCTCTTCGAGGTCAAGCCGGCCAACCGCGCGCCGTTTCTGCACGACGTCGTGCACAAGCGCGGCAGCTGGGGGGTCTCGCACACGCGTGTGCCCACAGAGTCCCGTCCTGGCCATGTCGCGATCTTCGCAGGCATGTACGAGGACGTGAGCGCCGTGACCAAGGGCTGGCAGGACAACCCAGTGGACTTCGACTCGGTCGTGAACCAGTCGACGCACGCGTGGCTCTTTGGCAGTCCGGACATCGTGCCCATGCTCGCGCGCAAGGTGCCGCATGCCCACGAAGGGCACTACTCGCACGAGGACGAAGACTTCGCGCAGGACGCGTCGATCCTGGACGTATGGGTTCACGACCAGCTGCGCGATCTGCTGCAGCGTGCAGCCACCAACGCTACGCTGGACGCGCAATTGCGCTCTCCTCGCGTCGTGTTCTTCTGCCATTTCCTTGGCATTGACTCCAACGGCCACGCGCATCGACCAAACTCGAGAGACTACCTCGAGAACATCGCTCTTGTGGACGGACTGGTGCAGAAGGTGGAGCGCATGATGGAAGACTTCTACGACCACGATGGTAAGACAGCGTACGTGTTTAGTGCCGACCACGGCATGAGCAACAAGGGTGCGCATGGCGACGGCGACCCGGCCAACACGCGCACGCCGCTCGTCGTGTGGGGCGCCGGTGTCGCTGGGCCAGAGCAGGCAGCGGGCAGCAGTGTCCCACCGCACGCCGACAGCTCGTTCCGAATTGATCTGCCCACGCAGTCGCAATCTCAAGTGCAAGCTCAACTCAAGGCCCAGCATTCGCAGGAATCGCTAGCGGCCACGGATTGGGGTCTGCAACATCTCGTGCGCAAAGACGTCATGCAGGCGGACATTGCGCCGCTCATCAGTTCGCTGCTGGGGCTTCCGTACCCACGTAACTCGGTGGGTGTGCTGCCATTTTCGTATCTTGCGCGAAGCGAATACCGCGCTCGAGCAGTCAAGTCGAACGCACAGCAGCTGTACCTGCATGCACTGCGAAAGGAGCAAGAGAAGCAGTCGCGAACACTATTCTTCTTCCAGCCGCTCGGTGTGTTCCGCAACAAGCTGCCGCTTGTGCTGGACGAACTCATCCGAGCCTGGCAGGCGCAGGAGTTTCCGGTCGTTGAACGCGTGAGTCAGGAGATGATCGCGATCTGTCTGGACACACTCGAGTACTTTCAGCGGTACGACTGGTTTTTCCTGCTCAGCATCATCGTCTTGGGCTACGTTGGCTGGGTGCTCGTGATCGCCATTGCGTTTCTGCAGCCCACTGCACTTCATGTGCGGTCACTCGTGTCTCGAAAGGACCTGCCGTTCTGGCTCATTGCGGGCACAGTGGCTACTTATTTAGCGCTGGAGAGCTCTCCCGCGACGTACTATCTGTACGTGAGCTTTCCTTTGCTCTTTTGGCATGTGGTGTACACACATCGCCAGGTCCTATTGCCTCGCAATGGCAGTCTCATGGTGGTCTTCTCCGGTGGTGTGAGTCGCCAAACGTGGTTGGAGTGGCTGCTTGTGGCTGTGTGTCTCGAGATGGTCGTCCTGGGCTACACGCGCCGTATGATCTTCGGTCTGGTGTTCACTCTGCTGGCTGCTTTGCCGCATTTCGACGCAACCTGGAGGTCTTCGAGTAATTCTCTTCACACCCAGCGGATCCGAAGCGCCTGGACAGCGAGCTGTCTGTTCATCTCGATCTTCCCGTACCTCCCAACAGAGTATGGAGAGCACACGCTGCTGGTATCTTTGGGCGGACTCATGCTCTTGGGATTGATCATCTGGTTCCTCCGCATGCTCACTGGATGGAGCACCACGGCCCTACAAGGCAATAGCAGCTCCCTGTCTTCCGTGTGGATGATTGTGCCAGTCGGGGCAACGCTGGGCTCGATGGTTACGATGCACTGGACCATGGCGTATCTTTCCCAAAAGAGCAAGCCGCCCGTGATGCTGACGATTGCCAATTGGGCATTGGCGATTGGCCCCGTCGTGATTTTCCTTGCACATCGCCTCTCTCAATCGAAGAAGCCCAGCGACCACAGCCAGAATCTGAATGACCACGCTCAACAGCAGCTCATAGTTCTTCTGGAGCGCATGGTGGAGGTCATGGTCGTCTTTGCTCCGTCCTATATCCTGCTGAGCATTTCGTACGAGGTCTTCTTCTACGTCGCGCTCTGCGCTGTGCTCATGAGCTGGATCCTCATCGAGAACGAACGCAATGGAGGTCAGTCTAACAGAAGCTACGAAGACAGCTATGCTCGACCTGAAACGACTGGGTCAGTCTCCTCATGGCAGAACGAAGTCCGACGAGCGTTTGTGTTTCTGCTGCTGATCAAGATCGCGTTTTTCGGAACGGGCAACGTGGCCAGCATGAGCAGTTTCGAGATCTCGTCCACGTATCGCTTCGTGACCGTGTTCTCGCCGTTCCTCATGGGTGCACTGCTTGTGCTGAAGATCCTGATCCCGTTCCTCATCGTCGCCTGCGCCTTCCACGTCATCTTGGCACTGAACAGCGCCTCCCACGGCGGCACCAAACACCCGCCGTCTCGGTATTTCCTGCTTGTGGTCGGCATGTCGGACTTCCTGGCGCTGCATTTCCTCTTCCTGGTGCAGAACGAAGGCAGCTGGAAGCAGATCGGCAACTCCATCTCGATGTTTGGCATCGTGAATGCGCAGATCGTGTTCATCCCGCTGCTCTTCCTGTTGGCCAACGTGTTTGTGCGCGATCTCATCCAGACGCCGCAGGAGAACGTGAAAAAGCGGAACTAGAAGCACAATGGCAATAGAGTCTTGTTCATAGATAGAAAAGCGTATGTGGAAGCGTGGGGCTCCGAGAGCTGTTACTATTAGTATCTAGGCATGCACCAGCGGGATCTTGCTTGTTTCGTCCGCGCTCGACTGCGGCTGCTGCTGCTGCTGTGCGAGCAGCTGGGACTGACTGGCTGAAGGCGCCAAGACAGTGCCGCTAGTGATGCTAGTGCTGGCAGCTCCTGCTTCCATCTCGTTAATGTTGACGTACACGAGAATGACTGTGGTGTCGTCGATGACCTGCTCCTCCTTCATCCATCGACGATTGGCCTCCATGATCAGCTGATCGACAGCGAGCTTCGGGTCCTTTTGAGACATGGCCATATCAATCACTTCCTCGTTCGACATGAATTCCCACAGGCCATCAGTAGCGATGACGAGACATCGGTCGGAGGCGTCTAGCATGTGCGTGAAGAACTCGGGCTCGGAGATCACACCGGCCGTGTGGGCCACAGCGTCACCCAGCGATCGCGACATGGCGAGACCGGGCACGTCCATGTGGCCCAGCCACACACGCGGCGGGCCGTCAATGCCATCGTCGTACTCGACAGCAAACACGCGGCCGCCGCTGGCCACGATGCGCGCCTTCTCCTCAGCGTGGTCGGGCTTGTGGTCGATCGAGATGCTCTCGCAGGCCACAGTAGAGCTGTCGCCCGAGGTAAAGCCGCGCGTGATGCGCGAGTCGCCCACGTTGCCCACGACCACGAGGTTCTCTCGGATCACGGTCACCACGGCCGTCGTGCCGCTGAACTCGGTGTCGATCGTGGGCTCACGCAGCACGACCTTTTCCACGGCAGCCAGCGATTCGGAGATGGCCACGCGGATGCTGGCGGCGTCCGCATTGAGATCACCCGAGGGCGCAAACTTGGGGTGCTTGAAGATCTCGCCTGGGAACCGGTCGCGGATGCAGAACGAGACGCCGTCGCCGGCCTCGCCGTGCCCATCGAAGACACAAAGCAGGAGCGAGCGCGAGTCGGCGTCGTACTTGATGATCATGGCGTCCTGGTTCTTCTTGCGCGGGTTGTACGGCGCGTAGCCCTTCTTGGAAAGGCCCGCGTAGGCCGCCACGGCGCTCGAGCCGTCTTCGACGTAGTCCACGTCGTTGGTCGCGACCTGGGCCATGCCTTCGACCAGCTTGTTGTCGCTCACCACAGACAATCTTCGTCGCTGGAGACCGAGCGTGTGGTCGCTGATGCCGGCCTTGGAGGGCGAGATGCCGGCCACGCCCGGCGTCTTCTTGGAGATGCCCTTGGGCGAGGCCACATTGGCGGCCGTGGCGTCCTGCTGGCGCAGCTTGGTCACCGAGCCACTCTTACTAATACCAGAGCGCAGCGCCATCGGGAACAGGTTGCTGAGTGCGTCGGCTTGGGCGTCAAAGGCGGAATGAACTGCAGCTGACACACAATAACAGTAGTGAGACCGCAGCCAGCCACCCACGCCGAGCATTTAAAAATACCGACCAGAAGCAGAGTCGTTGGGCAGGCAGGCAGGTAGCGACCGCAGGAAACGATCCGATGGCTGTTTATTTCTGCTGCCCTCGTCCACAGCCCAACGCCACGAAGGACTCGCAAGTGGCTTCCTATTTATGTCACTAACTTGCTGATCTTCCGTAGAAAAACGATCTTTCCAGTTCACAGTGGGACTTGAAGCTTAGCAAGCAGGGCACTCTTGCGAGGGAGCTCTGGAAATGAAACCAACTGGCTGAAGAGTCCTCTATTCGGATGCCCATTATGGTCGTATTAGTGACATCAGCCAGTCCGACATGGGCACTCCATATCTATGTGCTACGTGTATGTGATGGAGGGAGCCCCGTCTTTCTGTAGCATGCCGCAATTTCAGTATTGGCTTAGTCGCTGTCACTATCGTCGTCATCGTCATCGTCGGACGAGAGGCTGAGCGAGATCTTGTTGCTCGTGTCCTTGTCCGAATCGCTGTCGCTGCTGTCGCTGTCACTGTCGTCGTTCTCCGCCGAGTCGTTGCCGCCGTCCGTGTCACCACCGTCCAGCTTGCGCTTCTTGGGCTGTCGGTCCACGTCGTCCACAACTTCGTCGTCGTACAGAGGAGCGCGCTTCTCCGGCAGCTTGAACTTCTTGCGCAGGATCTCCATGGCCTCAGGCGGCAGCGGGTCTCCAGCCTTCCAGGCTTCCGGAAGCGCAATGTTGTGCTCCTGAGCAAGGTCACCATCCAAATGAGCCCACGCGCAACCCAAGCCATCGTACTATGAAGCAACGCACCGTGAAGAAGCTGCGGCCAACGTAGTGCAGCAGCGCGTCCAGCGGCAGGTCGACTGGATCGCCAGGGTTCCAACCTGCCGGCATCTGCTTGCGGATCTGCGCGTCGCTGGCACCGAGGCCGACGGGGATATTCAGGTTCGAGAGATCGCCGCGCTCCTGGTCGCCGCTCTTCTTGGCCTGCAGCGAGTACTTCTCTGGCTGCTGCGTCACGATCTCGTCCACGATGCCGCGACTGAGCACACCAGCGCGCATCATGTGCTCCTGCGGGGCCGGCGGCAGGAAGCCAAACATTGGGAACTAAGAGCACAGAGCGCCTGTTATTAGCAGCCATCCATAGCATTTGTGAGGCGCATGGACACGTACGCCTGGTCGCCATTCCCGTGGTGCTGACGTGGTGCCTGTGATACGATGCGCGTACGCCACGATGTCACGTGGATCCAGCACAACTGTGGATCATAGCAGCATTGCGTGAGAACGGATGGATGAGGATTAACCTGATAGAGTGACCGACCTTTTGTCTTCTGCTTTGCATTCTCCAATACGGTCTTGTGCTTCTTCAGCACTTGCGCAATGTCCTGAAGACGTAAAGCCACGTTAGAGTCACATCTAAAAGGCGTCGTGGGGTGCTTGTCTTACCTGCTGCGACTGACGCAATTGGGTCGCGTAGTTTATAATCTTCTGCTGTTTGCTCTTGATGTTGCGCTCGATGGCCTGCAACTCTCTCTGCGCCTCCTGATGCCGCGCAACTACCAGCAAAGAACACCCCGATGAGCGACCCCCGCCCTTATCTGGCGCGTTCTAGCGGCTTCTTACGCTTTTTGACGGCGCCCAGAAGCTCTCGGTCCTTCTCAAGAACCTTGTGGAACGTATCGTGAACAGTACGGAGTCGTGTGGCCGTGATCGTCGACGGAGGGCTACACAACAATCAAGCAGTCCATTTTCGGTCGTCCCATTTCAAAGCGCGTTAGCGTCCACTCGGAAGCCATTCACTCGCCATAAAGACTGCCACGAGAAGCACATGAATAGAAGAACTCACAGCGACGACGTGTGGAGCGACTCGAGCAGCTTGGTCACCAGGAAGCGGTGCTCATGGAGAAACACCTCGGTCTCCTCCCGCACACTCGGCATTGTGGCCCGCGCCAATTCCAAGTGGGTGGGGTACGACGTACCCCTGGTACAGTACTACCCTTCGGTTACGGTTACTGGATGAAAAACCCGAAAATCAAGTGGATTTTGATGGGCTGGATTACGCCCCAAATGAACGCATGTAGTGTGGTCCACCTAACGTTGGGATATGGAATAGGTTTTCAGTGCGACAAGTACGTAATCGCAATCGGGTTTCCGCCATTCTCGCCAGGTCCCAAACCGCCCCCAAGGGCTCAAAGGGAAGCAAATCCATTCACTCGCTCTCTCTCTCCATCGATGGTCAAGTTCTGCTTCGAGTGCGGCGCCAAGAACAACGGCGGCAAGTTCTGCGCCGAGTGCGGCACGCGCTTCCCCGAGGGAATCACTGGCGGTGACGCAGGAGGAGGAGGAGGAGCTTCTGCTGGCTTCGACAATGCGGCTGTGCTTAAGACCGTGTCTGCTGGTGTCGCGTCGCTACCGGCCGCCAACTCCACGTCGGCGAATGCAGCGTCCTACAACAACTTCCGCCAGAGCGCGTCGACCGTGAACTCGACCATGAACACCATGGACCGCGCCAGCAGCTTCGCCAGCAACAACGGCTATGGCCGCCAGTCCATGCAGCAGCCCCCTCCGCCTCCGCCGCCCCCGCCGGCTGTGGCTGCAGCGCCTGCCGCGCAGGCTGGGTCGTACATGAGCCGCTCGTACAGTCAGACGGGTGGCTACAACCCCAACAACAGCTTCAACGGCAACAACGGATACAACAACAGCGTCCAATACGCGCCCACACCGGTGCCTGAAGCCGTCCCGACCGCCGCGACGGGTGCCGAAGCGCAGGAATGCTACGAGCAGTGCGTCACGACCATCCGCAACTCGCGTGGAGGCAACAACGAGCACGGCGTGAAGGCCTTCAAGCAGAACTGCAAGATGTACGGCCTCAAGCAGATCGACGTCAAGACGTTCTACGACAGTCTCACGGCCGAATTGGGTCCCGAAGCCACGCTGCAGTTCGTGCCGACGCTGGCACGACTGATTCCGGACGATATGCGTCGTCGGGAGCTGATCGAATACAACTCGGTGCAGCGCAGCCAGCAGCAACAGCGTCCGTCGGTCATGTTTGGTGCGAACGGCACGAACCGGAACACGATGCCGTCCTACAACAGGTACGATCCTACGAACTCAGATGGGTTAGCGGTTACTAATGTATTGATGGGTATGATTGCCATATGACAGAGACTCGTCGTCGTCAAGTGACTCGAATGTGAGTCGTCAGAGCTCCATGAGCGGAAGTGGATCCAAGGGCATTCTCAAGAACCGATATGGCGACCACCCCAATTGCGATATCTGCAATGTCGCCTTTGATGTGACCAAGCGTCGCCATCAATGGTACGTGCGCTCTTCTGCCTATGGTACAAACCTGATGGACTGACATTCTCTTCCTTCAAGTCGTCATTGTGGCAAACAGGTTTGTAGTGCGTGCTCGCCTGTGCGATTGCTAATCCCTCCGGGAAGAGAGGTTGAGGGCGCCAAGGGCTACGATCCCTCGGTCCCGCAGCGCGTGTGCATCAACTGTGCACCGGAATTGCACCAGTACCAGGATGAACTGGCCACTCAATACGCACAGGCAAATGAGCAGAACGTGCATCAGGCTGGCGGACGTATCCACGTGCCCTTCAGCAGCAATCTGAACAAGGAATGCCGAAACGCAGCCGACATCATTGGCAACTTCTTCCGCAACGAGTGGGGTGCATCCTCGGATCGCTCGATCCCAGTGGCATTTCTGCAAAAGGCCCACGGCCTCGCCATCATGACCATCGTCAAGGCCGGTTTCTTGATCACGGGCAAGGTTGGCACAGGTCTGGTCGTGGCCAAGCTTCCCGATGGCTCCTGGTCAGCGCCTTCCGCTATCGGCACCTTCGGTCTCGGCGGTGGCTTTGAAATTGGTGGTGAGCTTGTGGAAATCATGATCATTTTGGGCTCAGAAGGCGCCGTCAAGGTGTTCCATAAGCCACAAGTGAATCTCGGTGCCGGTCTGGATATCGCAGTTGGCCCTTACGGCCGCTCTGCTCAAGCTGCCGCGGCTGTCAGCACGGGTGGACTAAACGCCAACTACAGCTACTCGCAGAGCAAGGGCTTGTATGCTGGTATCTCTCTTCAGGGCGCTATCATTGCGGCAAGATCGGACTTGAACCGCAAATTCTATGCTCGTGACCTCTCGCCCCAAGAAATTTTATGTGGATATGTGGCGCCGCCCAAGGCTGCCGAGCCCTTGTACGAAGCTATCGACCGCGCGATGCAGGGAATTGAAGAACACAAGCAAGAAGTCGCACATCGTGCGTCGATCATGGGTCCCTGCCGGCTCTGCAACTGCCCAACGTTTGTCGCGCATACCAAGCAAGTTTGGAACAAGAACTGCAAAACCTGCAAGCACGTGCACTAAGCGAAAGTGCACTGGACGATATTCCTTCCACACCAGGACCAACAGGTTGGTTCGCTTGCATGTGTGTGCCTGTATAGTGAGAGAACGAAATACAGCCATCAGCTAAGATCAGCAATATGAGCAACGCGACAATTATTAACCTCACTCAGTGATCCGGCTTGCACATGCACAAGAGACAAGCTAAGTTGTGTTCGTTTGTGGTGGGAGAAGAGGTCATGGGATTGATCTTTTTAAGTTACTGGATTTTAGCTCCCATCCAGCGATGTTGATGCTCTTATCGCTTGGAAGAATAAACGGCTACAAGTGTACACACCTCGCTGACGGGGGCAGCGGTAATATTGAGCGAATGGTTGCCGAGCGAACGATCCGGGCTTGTGCTTGAACCAGCGCGTCACAGCAGGACTCACATCTCATTGGAAGCTGAAGCTTCTTCCTGCAGTCGCTGTTGCTGGTAGAACGATCTTTTTTCTGATACTGTAGACGGGAAATACTGATCAGACATTAATCCTTGCCGCTTGTGAACGAGAACGATCGCGCGAAGGAGCCAAACGTGCTGGACACGACACGCCGCTTTTGAGGAGAGTCTTTCGAGCCTAAATGCACCAAGAAGAAATACGAACGTCATTTCAACACATTCTCATCTCATCATGATAAGGAGTGTGAACAACGTACCACTAAAGTAGCGCGGAGGCAGAGATGCAGCTGCGCCGGTCGATTGACCAAACACCAATGACGACGGCAGCTGCTTGCCATCCTTTTCCAGAGCGCTGTTCCAATCGAGAGGCTCGGATTTCGGCACCACTTCCTTGCTCTGCATGGTCTTTCCCATAGCATCGGCGGGTGAGAGCTGCCGAGAACTCGCATGCACCATCGGCAGTGGAGTCTTCATGATTAAATCGCCAGCCATGGTGGAGGAAGACTGAACAGTCGATCGCACGGGTGTTTGATAGAGCTGAGACTTGTTGCTGTCAACAACGGGGCGTTGCGGAGAGCACACAACTTCCTGTTTGATATATACTGCAGCGCAAATGAGCCAAATCGCATCAGAACAAGCCATATTTATCCACAGCCACACATACGACGCATAGAACATACCGAATTCTTCGACGTCGTCCATCGCCTGGTCTTCGCATTTAATAGATACCTCTTCGTGCTGGTTGTTCGCTGCACTCGTTAGCAATGCATTAGATGGAGCAGACACCTTGACCGAGCTACTAGCAGCAGGATCCTTTGATCCGATCGTAGCCGCTCCTTCAAATCCAAACGGACGACAGCGCTCGCCAAACGTGCGGCGATGGACGCGGCGTTTCTGCGGCGAGCACTGCACACCCGTAAAGTACTTCGGCGGTAGCTGCTGCTGCTGGTGAGTGTTCGCGTTCAGCTGTGCGAGCATTAGCTGCCGCTGCTGCACGGCGGAAACGTCTTCACCAAGCAGACACTCGTCCGAATCGGCCCACAGCATCTGCTCAATGTCCACGAACGGCTCCTCCTCGCTCGAGTGACCGCCCAGATCTACATCCACGCATCATCAGTCAGTCCACGATCATGAAGAGCTCGTAAGCCCAAGCCAAGAGCTACACAGGACTCACCCCCTACGGGAAACCCGGCGGCGTCCAGCGCGCCTCCACCGAACTCCTCCTGCATGCGGCTGTCGAGCAGCGCGCTGGGCCGGAAGACGTCGCCATCGATGGCCATGTCGATGTCGCCGTCCATCATGTCCAGCGCGCGCACGAGCTGCATGCCGCAGAGGTCATGGGCCCCGTCCGCCATGGGAATGGCTAATAGTGGAGTCCAGTGGCTATTGTAAGACCGTCCGGCCGCCGTACGACTGAATCTCGCGTCCAGCAGGCCCTGGGTTTAACAGTTTTGAGGGTAATACATAACCTTGACTGGTAGATTTAATGTATGAAAGATAAAATAGCTTTCCCTTATGATGTTTACTAAAGCCAGGTGTTGCCCTTTGACTGCCCCAACCCATTCGGTCACTCTCTCAGATCAGCAACGCACCTCACCCAAGCATGGAGGGACCCGCCCCAACGGGTCCATAGAAAAAAACCCACCCACGAAAAGTGTATGCTCCGACCCGTGTTGCTTAATCAGGGGCGAACCTTCCATGGTTACGATATGTAGCCATTCAGGCAATCATCCTCACCTGACGACGAGCGATCGGCGAACAGGACTCTTGGGCTTGATCGGGGAGCCCGAGTCTATCGTTATCATTGATATCGCACTGATACGATTGTATCGGTCTGTTGGAATGCGTCAGTAACATAGGTCTCTATCAAATCGTCAACGACTGGCCGAAGCTGATGCAGCAGGCAAAGTGATGATAAATGTTTGTCCTTGAACGCCTCTACATCTTCAAATCCGAGCATGATGACACGCGTTGAGACTGCTGACTGCACCGGAACGGAAGATAGTATCAACGTTTCGGGAGCGTATGGGAGCACACTGACAGTAAATTGGTCGTGAAGTGCACCAGCTGTGAAGGCGTTCACTTTAGGGATCCACACAAACTACGGGAGCAATCACGAGATGAGGAAACAGAAACAGCATTGACGAACCCAAACCAAGAAAAATCAATTGAATAGGACCCTCTTACGAATGAAGACACAACAACACAGCGGCCTTGCTGGAAACACACTTGATCCCACGCATTAGCAGATCGAGCAGAAATCCTATCTCTCTCTTGCACACCATCTATCTGAAGCTCAGGATCGCTTAAACTCTTGGAAGTCTTCAATTCATGTTGGATTTCGCGATGATCTCTTCGACTGTTTCCATCAGCTTCGTCTCTCCAACCAACCCAAAAAACTCTGCTCGCATCTCAGGAGTCGTCAAATTCAGTTCTAGAACTTCGTTGATGTGCTTGAACTTCGCTGGCCAATGACTTTTGGTGTAAGTTTTAGCTTTAAAGCCCCGCATCGCCTCACTGCTATAGGCACATACAATGAGCACATTTAATGTGCTACCGCATCGCTTCAAAGTGACGTTTTTGAACAACTTGTCAAATTTCTCCAATTCAGAATCATCAAGCACAGAATTGCCATAATTCTTCACGGTCAGCCCGAGCGTTAGCGTATGCCCAATCTTTTGGCGCTTGTGTTTGCCACGCTTAATCAGCTCAACTTTCTCAGGTATTTTACGCATCATCAAGATTGTATCCGCAGACAATGACGGCGGCGAAAATTTGAAGCACAGAGAGTTGGTAAAACTATTTTGCAGCTCTCGGTCGATCAAACGCATCAACACTGGCCAATCGTCTGGATGCATCTTATCCAAACCCATCGACACATGCTCATTTCTGGTCGTGAAGATCGAAATCTGCGGAAGATACACCACATCTTCAGAAACGCAAACGC
>JAADXR010000532.1:0-20406 GCA_023337935.1 Elongisporangium anandrum
CATGGTCAACGGCGACTTCGGTACGTTCACGGCCGCGCAGCTCGTGGAATACATCCAGCGCATCAAGACGTGCACGTCGGGTACCGGCATCAAGGTCGGCTCTGTGCAGCGCATGAACGAGTGGACTGGCGCCTCGGAAGCTGCCACGCTCGCCGCCGCCTGTGACATCGTGGGTGTGAACATCTACCCGTTCTTCACGGAGGGCACGACCACGCCCATCGAGAAGCTCGAGGCGCAGTGGACTCAGATCACGACGCAGTACCCGGACCAGGATGTGTGGCTTACAGAGACCGGCTGGCCTCGTCAGGGCGCCGCCTACGCTGGCAACACGCCATCGCAGGAGACCACGCAGTCGTTCTTTGACGACTTCGTCACCTGGTCGAGCTCGCACTCCAACGCGTACTACTTCATGATGTACGACACCACGGTCAGCTACACTGGCGCTGACTACGAGAAGTCCTTCGGTTTGGCCGACACCACAGGCACGCTCCAGATCACCGTTCCATCGGTCTCGACCACTGGCAGCAGCTCGACCACGACCACGCCCGCCACCACTACGGCCACCCCTTCATCGTCGGCGGACGAAGACGACTACTCGTCCAACGCCTCCCTTGACAGCGACGCAGACGATTACTCATCGGCCAGCGGCAGCTCTCCTGCGGCCACCCCGGCTGCCACGGAGGCCTCCACTGCCACGCCTGAGGCCACCACCGCCACCCCTGAGGCCACTACCGCTACTCCTGAGGCCACAACCGCCACCCCCGAGGCTACTACCGCTACTCCTGAGGCCACCACCACGGAAGAGCTCAAGTGCGACTCCTATTAAATCGCTAAAGAGATGTGTTTACGTTATAAAAATTCCCGAAACTAAACGCAAAACTAACATGAAATATAAAATTAAAGTCAGAAACGGGTGGGTGGGTTTCTGCCTTTCTTTCCGGGTCTGAACCCAATAGGAGATCAAGTGGAAGGTATTCGACAAGAATCATACTGTAGGACCCACTACTGTTCAGAGAGGACAGGCCGACGTCATTCAAGTGCTACTCGATCCGTTGATGTATGCTGCTTGGAATGGACGTGGTCGCATTCAACCCTCGATCGACCATGCGGATCAAATCAACGCAAGAAACAATCGCCGAAACACTTGGCTTCGTACCAAGGGCATCGTGTTGTGGCTCAACTGTTGATTCTGACGAGAACATTGGCTGGAAGACTCCGTTAATGTGGCCAAGTTCAGATCTACTACAGAGCAGAATAAATGGTGTCGACAATACTAGACGACTGCACTTAGGATGCTGCGTCAATCGTAAATGCATACGTCGATCTCAACTCTATCAAGGATGAATTGATTTGCTTGGAGACGCGATTGGTGAAGGCCCAGTCATCCTGACTATGACTCATATGACACCAATCGACACTGCATAGTTTCAGCTGCCCACTGTGATACGACAATCAGGACGCCCATGTATTCTGCTTGTCACCTCACGGGCCAAAAGATCGACATCTGGCTGGCGGGTTTCAAATCCTGTGGGTGGGTTTGTGCGTCATCACCGGGTCTGATTCCATACTGAACACAAGTGTATCCACAGCGCACGGGCATCAAGCATATTTAAGCGGGGGGATGATCGAGAAGCGGCTACTCAAGGCTGCGAAAGAAGGGAGGCCAAGCGATGTCAAGCGGTCGCTGGCTGCTCAAGTGGCAGTCGAGTGTGTGGATGAGCGGAACCTAGCGGCGTTGCTTCTGGCAGCGGAAGCTGGTCATGTGGGAGTGGTGCAGCTGCTGGTTGAGCACGGAGCCGCCGTGAACGCATGCGATAAATCTGAAACGACGGCGTTGATGATGACAGCGAGGAATGGGCACCACCAAGTAGCTCTACTATTGATTGGCCACGGAGCTCAAGTCAACGCAATGGACAAAAACCAGAAAACGCCATTGCTGTTTGCCGCAGAGAATGGAAGTGTGGAGTGTGTTCACCTGCTGATCGACTGCGGAGCCCAAGTGAACGTATTTGACACGTACCAGAAGACTCCGTTGATGTGGGCCTCTCAAAGGGGGCATACCGAAGCTGTGCGTCTCTTGATCAGTAATGGAGCTCAAGTTAATGTATTCGACAGATACCAGCAAACGCCACTGATGATGGCCGGGCAGACGGATGTTATTCAACTGCTGATCGATCATGGAGCAAATGTCAACGTAATGGACGATGACCAGAGGACCCCACTGATCTGGGCTGCTCAGTATAGTAGTGTCGAAGCTGTTCAACTGTTGATCACGCATGGAGCTCAAGTCAACGCTTTCGACAAATACAACAACTCTCCACTCTTGTTATCCGCTATGAAAGGGCACCTCGCCATTGTTCAGCTACTCATCAACCAGGGAGCTCAAGTCAACGTCTTTGACAAGTACCAGAAGACTCCATTGCTGTGGGCTGCGGAGAAGGGGCACGCAAACGTTGTCCAACTTCTAATTGACCACGGAGCTGAAGTCAATGTCGTAGACAATGACCAGAAAACTCCGTTGTTGTGGGCTGCTCGAAATTGGTATCCCGACATTATTCATATGTTGGTCAATTGCGGAGCGCATGTCAACGTCACAGATGAATACAAGAGAACTCCGTTGATTTGGGCCGCTGAAAAGGGAAATGCCGATGTTGTGCAGCTGTTGATCAACCAAGGAGCTCAAGTTAATGCTGCCGACAATGATAAGAAAACGCCGTTGCTTTGGGCGGCTGAAAAAGGGTATGACACCGTTCTTCAAATATTGGTAAACCACGGAGCTCTAATCAACACATCCGACAAGGACCAGAAGACTCCATTAGTGTGGGCGGTTGAGAATGGAAATGGCAGAATTGCTCAATTGCTGATCGATCTTGGACTTCCAGTTGATGGTGCTGACAAAGCGTTGAAGACTCCGTTGATGTGGGCTGCTGAGAAAGGGCATACAAACGTTGTTCAACTGCTGATCAACCACGGAGCTGAAATCAACGTAGCGGATATAAACCAAATGACTCCATTGATGTGGGCCGCTGCGAAAAGCTATGTCAGCATTGTTCAGCTGCTGATTTATCATGGAGCTCAAGTCAATCTACCAGATAAATACCAAAGAACTCCACTGCTGAAGGCTGCTGCTAGTGGGCGAGTTGACCTAGCTCAACTTTTGATCGATCACGGAGCGCAAGCGAATCTAGTGGACAAAGACCTGAAGAGCCCGCTGACGTGGGCCGCCGAAAAAGGGCGTGTCGATATTGCTCAACTACTGATTGACTACGGTGCTGGCGTCAACGTAGTCGATGTTAACCAGTGGACTCCGCTAATGTGGGCAACACAAAATGGCAAAGAACAAGTTGTCGAACTGCTGATCAATGCAGGCGCCTCTGCCAATGCGTGTGCAAATGACAAGCAGACAGCCTTGATGCTTGCAGCTCAGAGTGGGCGTGGAAACATAGTTCAGACATTGATCAAATATGGAGCTTCAATTGATGCAATGAATGAAAAGCGTCAAACGGCTCTGATGCTGGCAGCTTCAGAAGGTCAGACAGAAGTTGTGCGACGTTTATTGAATGAAGGGGCTTCAATTGAAGCGACGGATGAAAACGATGAAGACGCCATGATGTACGCAATCGACAGCAACCACCAAGACGTCGTGCATGAGCTTTTGAACGTGGATAATGGGATGGTTCACACGATGTCATTGCTAAGACTTGGTCTCCAGAAACGAAGACACGACGCTGCAGCGAAAATGTATGCTAATGATCAAGAAAAGGCAGAAGTAAAGCTGGGGGATCTGGTTCAATTATGCTCTAATATGCACGAAGCCCAAGCGATCTGTGAGCGTCTTTACTCGCGATTAGTCGACATCGAGAAACAATTAGAAACGCTCAATCAACTTACCCTACACGAAGCTATTCCTCGATTCAAGCAACTGGTTGCCAAAACGCATGGTTTCATGTTGAAGCATGAGGGCAACCATATCGTCACTCGACTTGTTGGCACCAAATTTATTATTAATACGTCACGCAGCCTGAATCGCGAGTTCGACGCATTTATACTGCAATTTAATATTTTCTTGGAGGATAATGGAGTGCACGATTGGAAAAATCGATTGGAGGAAGATTCTGTGGCAATGAAATCGCTTTTGAAAGGCACTCTAAAGAAAATGGATGAACTAGCAAATGAACTTCAAGATCCTCAGGTGCAAAAGGAAGCATTGACATTGCTGATGTTCGAATGCGATAATCATGCATCGCAATACTCAGACGATGAGATGAAATTAATCCACAAGATATTTCAGGACGTTTCCAGTATGTCCCAACTGCAGATCAACTCAGTGCCTCAATGGTTCGTGCCACCACATGAGGTCGAATTCAATGCCACATCTTCGTTTGCGCGTGGGTCTTATGGGTCGGTGCATCGTGGCACTTGGAACGGCACGATTGTAGTGATCAAATCTGCATTCTTGACTGATGAGAAAAGTCATATCATGTTTATAAACGAGACGGAAATCTGGTTCAAGCTGCAGCACCCGCATATTGTGACTCTGTTTCGAGCGTGTCACGTTGGCAACCCGTTTTTTGTTTGCGATTGGGCCTCGAATGGAACGCTATCAAGTTATCTATACCGAGAAGATACCCGTTTTGAAACGTGGGCTAAGTTGTATGAAGCTGCGTTGGGTCTGCAGTATCTTCATACGAAGCAGAAAGTGGTGCATGGCGATCTCAAGTGCAACAATATTCTGATCAGTGCAGATGGAAAGGCGAAGCTGACTGATTTTGGCTTGAGTTTTATATTGAGTGATGAAAACGAAGTGGTCCCTCCATTGCATGAAGTAGGTGCAATCAATTGGAAGGCACCAGAAGTCATCTGTGGCAAGACACGCGGATCATTTGCCTCAGATGTGTACTCATTTGGGATGTGCATTGTGGAGGCCGTGACTGGACGAGTGCCTTGGGGTATGATGCCTGATGTTGCTGTGAAGCTTAAGACAGTGACACACAAGGCACTTCCGAAGCACCCATCTGAAATGAGTGATGCGCAGTGGAATCTGGTGAAGCGCATGTGTGCATGGAAGCCAGAAGAACGGATCAACATCAGCGAAGCTGTGACGATACTTAAGGATTTTACGAATGAAGAATTGGATCTGAAGTGTGAGGTTGAGTGGGCTGAAGATGAGGCTAACGAACCGAGTTTTGAGCCTGAGCCATTTTTATCAGCGGAATAAGCTATCTCATCTTCCATTGGTATCGAAATAAATGTAGTGGTGTTTATTTGTGGTAGGATTAACACCTTATTCATGCAAGTAGTGTATATGTCATTCCTCTTTTGGGCATCTCATTCAGTTTTATTTTGTGAGACCTTATGTATTAAAGCAACCGAGCAAGATTTTGCTGCCTCTTCAAGATCAGTCGCTCTTGCAAAGCGCAAGCATCCGTCTTGACTGTGAACGATCGCGTTTCCACAGGCAGAAAAGTCTTGTTGCCAGAATTGTACTTGAAGAATTGGCCGATGGCTTCGCTCGTGAGCGTCTGCGGTGCTCCGGTTGAGACGGAGAAAATACGCTGTACTTCGTCATGGTGCTGCCGATCTACCTGGTAGAGTGCGCGGAACTTCATGTCCTTTGCGCTCTTTAGCAGAACCAAAAAGTTATCACACGAGGACTGAGCCAGTGCTGCGAGTGCGGCAGTGCGCTCCTTCTCCATGGATCCACCGGCTAAAAGAGTAAACTCGAGCGCGTTCTGGATTAACTGCCGATTTGACGGCCGTTTAGCCTGTGTTGGACGGTAATTCTTGTTGCTATTTGAGAATGAGGTAATCGAGCCTCGATCACTGTCGTTAGTAGCAAGTGCCTGTGTGGGACCCATTCGCTGTTTCTGTCGTGATGAAATGGCCTCTTTACGCGCTCTTTGCAACTGCAGGAGCTTCTTCTGACGCAACTCGGCTAGCCGCTTCTGCCTAGCTTGTCGTGCGTCTTCAGTCGACCCGATATCGTCCATTTCAACCGTGAGTACGGTAGGAGCAGGCGCATTTTCCTTCACAGGCTTGATAGACGAAGAAACTGCGTTGACGGCTTCGTAAGAAGATACTGGTGGCTCATCAATATACCCAACACTTGATCCTTTGTAGTATTTTGTCTGGGTATCCTCTTGTAGAGACTGACCACGGATTGGGACGTGGCCTTGTTGAATAAATGACGGCTTGCTCCATGTTGGCTCAAGTTCTCGCTTTATCATGTACGGCGCATTGGACGACGTCATTTGCCACCGACTGATATCGTCCTCTTCATGATCTTCGACTGGACTGTTTGGCGAGGCAAATGGCGAGCGTTCATCGTCATGAATGATTGGAGTGATCGATACTACAGATGCTTCTGATTCACAGTAGTCGTTCCATACCTCACTTCGCTGTGGCTCAGAGTCGATCAGAGAAGCATGCAGCGTTACCTCTTCGTAATTTGCAAATGAGGATTTCCTGGAAGGATCTTGTGCCTCATTCCATTCATGCATGGCTGATACACTGGTTAATTGTACTGTCATGTCGTGATCACCAACCTCCTCTACATCGTTCTTAGTATACACGACTTCCTCGTCGTCATCTTCATCATTATCCTGGATCTCATACCACTTGAGTGGTGATTGTCTGGAACTGTTTTGGGAGCTACGTGAACCGTTCACGCCACGAGCAGATTGCGAGACAGAAGCCGACCCAGCTGTGAGTGAAGACGATTGTGCCCATCGTGCACTGATCGAGTCTGTGATAGAATGGTTAACACTAGTCTTGGCCTGTATGGAAGGCGACTGAAAACTGACTCTAGCTGCAATTGGAATGGTCTTGCTATCATCGTAATCGGAATTCTTGGAGATGGATTTGCGCGATGGATCATCCTTTGCACAGGGCCAGAGACTGAGAGAACCCACGTCTACTGTGTTGGTAGATGACGAAGGTGATATTTCACAGATCTCTGTGACTAGCATACAACCTTGGTCGGTATCGTCAGAGACTTGGTCGCAGTAATTTTCAGTTTCCTCTACTGTGAAGAGAGCAGCTGAAGATGATTTGATAGCAGACTTTCGTTGATTCGGTTCACAATATCGCGTGGTTTCTCTCATGGATGGTGACGTAGCCACTGAAGGTGGCTTGAGGCGTGTGAATTGGCCTAATTGTGAGCTATTTGACTGCTTGCTTGACTGGGATTGGAGTTTCTGGGCCTGGTACTGCAATTCCCACCACACTCGAGCACCCAGCTTTGCTTTGTAGTTTGCACAGGCCGAACGCAAGGGTTTTTGCTCTTGGACCGAACACGGTCTTTGATCCATTTCGGTCGGTGGGCATAGTTCTTCCTCCTCATTGCAGTTTGAAATGTGAGAGTCTTCGGGGTTTGTAGGCTCGTGATCATTCGATGCCACTGAAAGAACGAAATCCTTGTTGATAGACTTCGTGGTACCCGTTTCAGATACTGGATCTGTTTGGGCTGCAATGGCTAGTTCTTGATTCGATGGTCTCGCAGAAAAACCGAAAATTGATGACTGTGCTGCTTGTAGCGGGCTGGTATTTTGGCTTGGCGTTGCTTTGGTTCTCTCATGATGCGCTTCATTCTGCCACTGAAGACGATTTGCTGAAGCATTTGCATTGGTTATTTCTTCATCGTACACATCCTCCTTCTGTTCAGGTTCATGAGATTCATACGTCCATAGGGGCATTAGATAACGAGCCTCAAACGGCCTATCCACACTTTTGCAAACATCAGATGAAACACTAACTGTGCTTTTCGTGCTTTCGTTTGCCTTCAATATCCGCGGATCAGCATACGATAATGATACCACTCGACGCTGTGATGACTGTCGCTTGGGCTGTGGACCCTGGCTTTTCGTATCATGTTTTCGGTGATTCATTGGTGAATGTTGGCTGCTATCGGAAGCGTGGTTGCAACTGGTGGTCTCTGGTTTCTCACACGCTGTTTCCTTGATAGTGACGCTGCTCTGAGATCGAATAGTTTGCTCTGAACCGGGGAGACGAGCATTGGAGGGCGAAATCTTTTGTCCTAAATCTATAGCATTTCGCTGAAATGTAAACATGGACGTGTCAATCTCTGGCTCACGTGAGATCACTCTCATTTTTTCACTCTTGGCTGAGTTTTTGGGAGTTTGTCCACCATTTCGAATTGGACTCTGGTGTGGCTGTAGCTCGTGTGGACTCAACGAACCACGTTTTTCTTGTGATTGGTTTTCGTTTTCCATCAACGTCCATACATTGTACCTGGCATCACGCTCGTTGGCGACTGATAGTTCTTCGTGCAGCTTCTTTACTAGCTCGGCCACGCTCTTAACCACTTTAGCTCGACCTGGGTAGACGTAAAGCAGAAATCGACCCGCCACTTTGCTGTGGGAATTGCTCGTGCGTGGTAACCAAACAACAGCGGTCTCCACATCACGACGAGAAAGATCTGGTGACGAGACTGATAAAAGCACGCATGCATTCCTCTTGACTTCCTCAACGCGACCTGTGATATCAAGAAGCTCCATTTCCAGCGTCTGTGCAACGTCGCCATGGAAATCCCATGATATGTCGCCAAACGTGATGGTCGCGAGGTCAATAGCACTGCCTGGAGCTACTTGGTTATTGCCCTGTAACGTATCATGCTGGAGCTCATATAGAATCTTTCTTGGATTGTGTTTATCGGCAACCGATGCCACTTGCTTGACGTGTTGCTGTCCAAAGCGATGCGCAGCCAGGATCATAGGCCCCAGCACTTCTTTCTGACATACATCTCGCTGAGCCATTCCTGGCTCTAGAATCTGTGCTGCGAGCCCCAGGCAGGCCCCCAGAGAGGCCTCATACACGACATCGGTACTTCTATTGGCGCTCATAGAATGTGGCTTGCTTTGATCGCCGTCTTCTCAGCTGTCCGTTTCATAATGAAGCCACACTTGAGCACTGTCTTCGTGATGATTGGGTGCATCCAGTTGCTGCTTGATTTATCGTCCAATACACAATACGAATTTATTTCGAGAATTCAACAGTGACAATGGAGAATCCGCCCAAAAGTCACGCGAGTCTTTAGGGATCCATTTGTTTTGCTACTATAGAGTCCTGGCCGTACGTTAGAAACCAACAGTTTGTTGGCTACGCTTCTGTGGCTCGATTGAATAAAATCAAGTCCACACTTTGGATCCGCTGTAACCAGCCCATCGATGCGGCTGGGCCTTGCTCCTCCCCACGGAAAACACGGGCGTCCTGCCGTCCGATCCCGAATTGCAGCACACAGAGCGCCAGTCGCTATAAGATTGAGTGATACAGTGGAAGAGCAGCTTCGCGTGGCCAACCGAGCACGACGGGAAGCCGAACTCTTCGCTGTATTCGAAATCGATTTCGAATTCATCTTCGTCTTCATCTTCGTCTTCGTCTTCGTCTTCATCACTATCTCCCTGCTCGATAGCCGTTGCGAAAGTGTTTGGCGCTTTGAGCTCTTTCCATGCATCACCAATGCCCTTACCTGAGCTCCAGAAATGCGGCGCATAGCCAAGCGCCTGCATCACGTAGTGGCTGTAGAAAGGTGAGCTTGGATCGCTGTTGGCGGCTGGCGCCACGAGGCATTTGTCCATGGGATCACCCGCTTCACCAGAGGTGACCATGGCCTCACCATCGGGAAGCCGCAGCAAATGCAGGAGATCGTGGAAGAGACTGAACGGGTCTTCACTCGCTGGCCATAGTCCTGTCGGTGGGTCTTGCTGGAGCGTGGAGAGGAAGCCGTACTGGCTCCGGCGATACAAGATGTCCAGTTTGTGCCAACAGGCAAAGTCTTCGTCCAGCACGTTCTCTGGCATAGCCTCCCAGCGGCCTTCCATGGCCACTAGTTGAGGGTCCGCTGCTCCGTCGGTGGCTTCCGCTGCTCCATGGCGACTGAGATTCCGCACACCATGGTCATCTTGATAATTCTCGATATTCCAACCATATCCGCTCGTGGAGAAGTCAAACGTCAGCAGCACGAGCCGTTGCCACAGCGCCGCGCTCTTTGTTGGATGCAGCAGCTGGGCGAGCTCCTGGCTCACGAGCCGAAGGTTCAGCAGAGTCTGCAACGTGGTCGCGGCTTCCTCAGTGGCGGTCTTTGTGCTGTCTGTGCGCACAGGCAGATATTCGATGATGCTGGTCCAGATGGCTGTGTCCAATGCAACGATAGAGGGCCTGGCGGAGGACACGGCCTGGCGCTTGGAACTGCTAGCCGGCGGACTCGTCATGCTGCCTGGAGATTCCCGATTGATGGTGAGTTTGCAACTGCAAGTCTGTCACTAAATCGAGACAAAGGGTACCGTACAAAGTGTACCCAAAAGGGAGCGGGTGGGTTTGGCACGGGTCATCAATGGGTCTGATTACACAAGTGTATGTATTCGTCGTGGCGGGTTTGGCATGAAGACAGCCAAACAAACCCGCACATGTTACAAAGGCTTCACTCACGTCCACGTCTTGGCTCCGCTATACCCGGACCATCGATGCGGCCGAGCCTTGCTCTTGCCCACGAAGAACACGGGCGTCGACCCATCCGAGCCCGAATTGTAGCACACGGAACGCCAGTCACTGTAGGACTGCGTGATACACTAGAAGAGCTGCTTCGATTGGCCGCGTGAACACGTCGGGAAGCTGTACTCCCTGGTATCTTCAAAACTCTCGTCACTGCTGTCTTCTTCGTCAGAATCCTCTTCGTTGTCACAACTATCCTCATCATCCGAAATGTCTTCATCCTGGTCTTGTTGTTGTTGTTGCTCCGGCTCATGCGCGAAAGCTGTGGCGAAAGCGTTCGGGTCTGTGAACCCACTCCACGCTTCGCCAATACCGCGACCCCTGCTCCAAAAGTGCGGCGCGTAACCAAGCGTCTGCATCGCGTGGTAGCGATAGAACCATGAGCTTGGGTCGCTGTTGGAGGCCAGCGCTATGAGGCACTTGCAAATGGGATCATCCCCTTCGCCTCCGGTCTCCATGTTCTCGCCATCCGGAAGCTGAAGCAGCTGCAGGAAATCATGAAAGAGACTGAACGGGTCTTCATTCGATGGCCAGAGTCCTGTTGGTGGGTCTTGCTGGAGTGTGGTGAGGAAACTGTACTGGCTTGGCCGATGGTAGATGTCCAGTTTGTCCCACAAGACAAAGTCTTCATCCAGCATGTTGTCATACTCATTATTGACGTTAATTGAGGTATGTCACTAATTCGAGGTAAACAATGTCACAAACTCGGATATTAAATAGTAGAGGTAATGCACGTATTAGTTTCAGCAGGGAAGGTACGTCACGCGACCAAAGTGTACCCATAACTCGCTGATATCCCGGCAACAGAACAGGAGCTCGACTCATTTGAGAACGGCTGAGAGCTGAGAGATTCCCATGTTTCCGCATCAAGAAGACTGCGAAATAAATATGAGGCCAGGCCCCCGAGCATGTTGCCGTCGATTGTGTAGACGACGGCGTACGTTCTTGATCACCACAGAAGCCTACTGCTCCAGCACGGAGCCGAGATGGATTCGGGTGGTCAAAAAGACACGACTGCGTTGGTGGGAGTACAGTAGACATGGCGAGATTGCTCAAGTGCTGATACACAACAAGTCAAAGCGCCAAACAAAGACGAATGGGATTTCGCTCACGTCAACAGCAATAAAGCGCACACGATGAAGGAGAGAAAGTAGTGGCGGATCTTGTCTGACCACGCGCTAGAATGTAACTAGTTGAGGGAGTGAATGGCTGCTGCTCGTGGCTGTTTGGCCAAGATTTAAAATCAATGAAGCAACTTCAAGCAAAAGTAAGTTATAGGAATGGAGATCATCGCGATATTTGTTGGACGAAACGCCTGAAGACTTGCATGGCAAACCGTCGCTCTCATCACGAAGCAATGGTGTCAAAGGGTATCTGCAATTTCTGCTCATAGAGCGATCAGGTCAATGACGATCGGATCGTTTTCGTGTCCAACAAGGAGCGGCGGGATATCATCGCCGTGATACAACGCCCGAAGCGGGATCACTGGCCCCAAACCCGACCTCCTGTACTTTGTCATTGTGCTCGCACAGTATCACACGCCGACGAGTGCTTTCGAAGATTTTTATTCCGATTGCAATCTGAACCGGTGTGTTTCGACCCATCCATAGACCTACAGTAGCTTCTCTCGAAGACCTCGCAGTGATTCATTTCGATACGCGATCTCGATTATGAGAGCCAAGATCGGATTCCTGGAGACGATCGCCAACGTCACAAGCAGTCGATGCGCGCAATTTCAGAGTATGCAGGAGGCGAGGGCTTCCCCCAATTGTAACAACTTGTTCCAGAATATCCTGTGTGGTCGTACCAGCCGCGGTTTCGTGAGCATTGGTCGGCAAACTGTATACGACAACTCGTCCGGTGTCAAGTGGCTCGTAGCTCCAGCATCGGAGCGTACCTTCGTCCCTTTCAAACGTTTGGCTGTCATCATGTCAAACCCACACAGAGACATCTCGTAGTATTACGTTTATTACTGAACTCCAGGCACAACACTGAGCCAAACTGTTTCGCTATCCTGGAGTCTGCTGGTTCTGGACGATGCTGGCTTGACTGAATGCAATATAGCCACTCACGTCCACGTTTTGGCTCCGCCGTACCCGGACCATCGATGCGGCCGAACCTTGCTCTTGCCCACGAAGAACACGGGTGTCTCGCCGTCGCAGCCCGAATTGCAGCACACCGAGCGCCAGTCGCTATAGGACTGAGAGATACACTTGAAGAGCTGCTTCGCTTGGCCAATCGAACACGACGGAAAGCTGTACACATCGTCGTCGTCGAAACTGTCTTCATCAGTGATGCCATAACGTCGCTGACGCTTTTGCTGCTGTTTGATAGCCATTGCGAAAGCATTTGGCTCTGTGAATCCTTTCCATGCTTTGCCAATACCACGACCCGAGCTCCAAAAGTGCGGCGCATAACCAAGCGTCTGCATCACGTGGAAGCGATCGAACCGTGAGCTTGGGTCGCTGTTGGAGGCTGGCGCCACGAGACACTTGTGAACGGGCTCACCTCCTTCGCCTCCGCCTTCCATGTTCTCTCCATCCGGAAGCTGCAGCAGCTGCAGGAGATCGTGGAAGAGGCTGAACGGGTCTTCATTCAATGGCCAGAGACCTGACGGTGGGTCTTGTTGGACCGTGGTGAGAAAGCCGTACTGGCTTGGACGATGGTAGATATCCAATTTGTCCCACAAGACAAAGTCTTCATCCAGCATGTTGTCTGGCATACCTTCCCAGCGGCCTTCCATGGCCAGTTGCTGGGGATCTGCTGCTTTGCTGGTGGCATTGGGAGTCCGCACGTTATGGTACTCTTGGTAGTTCTGGATGTTCCAATGCCGGCCGCTCGTGGTAAAATCAAACGTCAGCAGCACGATCTGTTGCCACAGCGCCGTGCTCTTGCGTGGATGCAGCAGCTGGGCTAGCTCCTGGCTCACAAGCCGAAGGTTTAGCAGCGTCTGCCACGTGGCCGTGGCTTCCTTTACGGCTTCCTCTGCGCTGTCGGTACGCACTGGCAGGAACTTGATGATGCTGGTCCAGATGGCCGCATCCAACGCGACGACCGCGGGCGAGGCTGAGTACATGGCTTGGCGTTTGTGAGTGCGCGCGTCGCTGGCTGATGGGGTCGCCATGCTGAGGAGGCCAACAATGAATGACTCATTACTGACCGATTACGTGTAGTTTTGTATTTTCGCCAAAGCTTCCGTTTGGGGTGATGTCACTAATTCGGGTCAAATATTGTCACAAACTCGGGTATAAAATAGTTGAGGAAATACGCTTATTAATTACAGCAGGTCACATAGGCAAAGTGTTCCCATGAGAGATTTCCTGAGAAGCTGCTGGAGACTGCGAAAGAAATATGAGGCCAGGCCCCCGAGCATCACAAAAGGGGCTTCTGCTCCAGCACAGAACCAAGATGACGGAGGTCAAAAAGACACGACTGCGTTGGTGGAAGTACAGACATGAGATTGTTCAAGTGCTGATACACAACAAGTCCATGCAAACAGAAGGAGAGAAAGTGGTGACGGATCTTGGCCGACCACGCGCTATTAGAATGCACGTAGTTGAGGCGGGAATGGTTGATGCCTCATGGCTGCTTGAACAAGATTTAAAATCAAATGAAGCAACTGTTTTACAACAAAAGATCTGACTTCAAATTATACGAAGGAATGGTATCAAAGGGTATCTGCAATTTCTGCTCGATCAGGTCAATAACAATCGGATCGCTTTCGTGCCCAGCAAGGAGCGGGGGAGAGGCTTCGATCGCTTTATATACAGGCCTGATTGCTCGCTGGCCACATCAACTTCAAGGAATGGAATCACCACTATCGACAGTACATCAAGATGGCGGACTTCCTTGCAAATCGGGCCATGGGCTCGCGCAAAAACAAGACTACTTTCCTACACAAAACCAGCAACTCGTATCAGTCATCAAGTTCCTGCATAACGATCTAGAACAGCTGCAACGCCCCAGCAGCAACAAAGTAACCCGCGCACTACGCGCAGCGGCTCGACAGCCTGCGGCTGTCGGTAATCGCCCCCAGGGGCGATTCATTCATGTGACTAGTACAGTCTCGGCTGTTGAAGATCTTTCATTTAAGAACCTAATATACCTCACAACACAAAAAAAAGGAGCGGGGGGGAGGGTAGAATCGCCACGATACAATGCCCGAAGCAGGAAGGTCAACGGACCTCTCACCGGCTCCAAACTCGACCTCCTGTAGGTTATCATTGCAAGTCGACGAGTGCTTTCGAAGATTTTTATTCAAGGGAAAATCATCGCGGGAAACCGAGTCGCAAACAATAACGGCGCCCCAACTGTCGTTGTCTCTGGTCGGGGCTTGAGCAGGCGGGCCATCCGCAATTCAAGCAGAAGTGCATACTGGCAAGCGAGGACGTTGACCGTCAAGATTTAGTTAGTTAGGATTCGGACGCATTCTTGCTCTGGCTGTTGTACCAAAGGAGAGCCACGAGTGGAAGAAGTAACTCAAACAAATTCAATCGCATTTGGAATCGCTTTTCGATAAGGCACTGAAGAAGTCGCATATTCTAGCAAACGAGTTTGAAAATAGATATAGAACGTTTCCAGAGTGTCCGAACTGAAGATTAATTGTGTGCCTCAGTGGTTCAAGCCTCCTCATGCAACGCAAATTCCTCGTTTGCTACTGTAGTGGGTCTTGCGGATTGGTACTTGAAATGTGTGGACAAATTGAGCCTCCACATGCCACACGAGGACAAATTAAATGCATCAGCTGATCGAAGCAATTGATTGAATAGGTAGCAGCCACTCACGTCCACGTTTTGGCTCCGCTGTATCCAGTCCATCGATATGGCTGAACCTTGCTCTTGCCCACGAAAAACACGGGTGTCTCGCCGTCCGAGCCCGAGTTGCAGCACACAGAACGCCAGTCGCAGTAGGACTGAATGATACACTTGAAGAGCTGCTTCGCGTGAGTCATCGGGACGTACGGGATGCTGTAGCTGTCGACATACCAATAACGATATTCATTCTGCTGTTGCTGCTGCTCGAGATCGGCGTTTGGCTCTATGAACCCTCTCCATTCGTCGCCAATGCCTTGACCTGATGTCCAAAAGTGCGGCGCGTATCCAAGCGTATGCATCACGTCATAGCGGTAGAACGGTGAGTGCGGGTCTCTGTTGGTGGTCGGCGCCACAAGGCACTTGTCCATCCGATCGCCCCCTTCGCCTCCGGTTTCCATGAGTTTGCCATCCGGAAGCTGCAACAGCTGCAGGAGATCATGAAAGAGACTGAACGGGTCTTCAATCGCTGGCCAGAGTCCTGTCGGTGGGTCTTGCTGGAGCGTGGTGAGGAAGCCGTACTGACTTGGTCTGTGGTAGATGCCCAATTTGTCCCACAGGACAAAGTCTTCGTCCAGCAGGTTCTCTGGCATGTCCTCCCAGCGGCCTTCCATGGCCACCAGCCAAGGGTTCGCTGATCCATCGGCTTCCGCTGTCTCGCTGTCCCTGTGTTCATCGGGACTCCGCACATCAAGGTCCTCTTGCTCGTTCTCGATATTCCACAACTGGCCGGACGTGGAGAAGTTAAACGTCAGCAGCACGATTCGCTGCCACAGCGCCAGGCTCTTGCGTGGATGCAGCAATTGGGCCAGCTCCTCGCTCACAAGTCGCATACTCAGTAGCGTCCGCAACGTGACCGTAGCTTCCTCAACTACGTCCTTTGAGTTGTCGGTGCGCACGGGCAGGAACTCGATGATGCTGGTCCAGATGGCCGCATCCAACGCGTCGGGCGTAGGTGACGCGGCGTAGCACTTGACGCTAGCTGAGCGAGTAGCCATGCTGCCTGTAGCTTGCGGATGATTCCCGTCGGGTGGGAGTTCCATCTCGCGTCTTTTCCAGGTATCTTGCAATGATGTCACTAAATCGAGTGACTTATATTCGTGGCCAAAATGTGGGTGGGTTTGTGAGTCATACGCGGGTCTGATCCCATTGAACCCGCGTTGAGAAAGACCGCATGACCGAGATGCAGTTGCTGGAGGCTGCCAGAGAAGGGCGACTGAGCGACATCAAGCGTCTGTTCGACTACCACGTGGCCGTCGACTGTGCGGACGAGGCGCACTGTACGCCGCTGCATCTGGCAGCGGAGGCTGGCCATGAAGACGTGGCGAGGCTGCTGATTGAGCACGGAGCTGCTGTGGACGCAGGCGATAAGGAAGCGACGACTGCGTTGATGCTGGCAGCGGCAGAAGGGCATGCCAAGAGTGTTCAGGTGCTGATCGACCACGGCGCTGACGTCAACGCATTCGACCACAACCCGATGACTCCGTTGATGTGGGCAACAAGTGAAGGACACGACAAGGTTGCTGAACTATTGCTCGACAATGGAGCTCTAGTCGACACCACGGACAAAGACCAGCGGACTGCGTTGCTGCGAGTCGCTAGGAAAGGATACGACACGACTGCTCAACTGCTGATTGACTACGGAGCTCAAGTGGATGCAACAGACAAATGCCAGAAGACTCCACTGATGTGGGCGTCGTCAAATGGGCATGTTGACGTTGCTAAACTGCTGATCGTGCACGGAGCACAAGCTAACGCAACAGACAAAGATCAATGGACGCCAATGATGCACGCAGTAGAATGGGGTCACGCCGCTGTTGTTCAATTATTGATCGACCATGAAGCTCTTGTCGACGCGACAGACAAAGACAATCGGACTCCACTGTTGTGGGCAGCGCAGAATGGACGCGACAAGATTGCAAGACTATTGATCGAGAATGGAGCTCAAGTCAACTCGGCAGACACAAAACAACGGACTCCGCTGATGTGGACAGCGCAGAATGAGCATGACAAGCTTGCCCAACTTTTGATTGATCATGGAGCGCAAGTTAACGTGGCGATCAAGGATCAGAGGACTCCGCTGATGTTGGCATTGATAAATGGGCACGAAATTACTGCTGATTTGTTGATCAAAAATGGAGCTCAAGTCAACGCGGCAGATAAATACAAGTGGACCCCGTTGATGTGGGTAACCAAGAATGGAAGCGAGAATTTTATTCGGCTGTTGGCTAACTATGGCGCTGATGTTCACGCAACGGACAAAGACCAAAGGACTCTGTTGATGCTGGCAGCGAAGGAAGGGCATCACAGCGTTGTTAAATTGCTGATTGATCATGACGCTCAAGTTAACGCAGGAAACAAGACTCCACTGAGTGCGTTGATGCTGGCAGCGATCAATAGGCACGAAAAGGTTGTTAAATTGCTGATCGATCACGGAGCTAAAGTCAATGCAGGAGACGAAAATCAGTGGACTCCGTTAATGTGGACAGCGGTGTATGGCCACGAAGAAGTTGTGGAGCTGCTGATCAATGCTGGCGCCACTGTCAATGCGGTTGGAAGTGATAAACAAACGGCGTTAATGCTTGCAGCAGAGAACGGACGTGATGTCATTGTTCAATCATTGATTCGACATGGAGCTTCCATTGATGCAACAAACTGCAAGCACCAGACGGCTTTGATGTTAGCTGCTGCTGAAGGTCACACGGAAGTTGTGAGAACGTTACTTAAGGACAGAGCTTCAATTGAAGTGAAGGACGAAAACGACGAAACCGTCATGATGTATGCGATTGACAGTAACCACGAAGAAGTTGTGAACGAGCTTTTCAACGCGAAGAACGGCATGAAGCACACCATGACATTGCTAAAACTTGGTCTGCAGAAACAAAGGCACAATGCTGCGGCGAAAAAGAAGGCAAATAAAGAAACAAAGGCAGAGGTGAAGTTTGCAAATCTGGTGCAGCTATCCTCCAAAATGCACGAAGCCCAAGCTATTAGCGAGAACATTTACTCCAGGCTAGTTGACTTGGAGAAACAGCTTTCTACACTCAATAAGTTTGTCGCGCAAGAAGCCACTACACGATTCAAGCAATTAGTCAACAAAACTCATGACTTTCTCTCGAAGAATGCGGACCAGCATACCGTCACTCGGCTTGTTGGCAGCGAGTTATCTTCAATATGTTCCGTGAACTCAACCGAGAAATGGACGCGTTCTTGCTCCAGTTCAATATTCGAGTGGAAGAGTGTGGCGTTCATGATTGGAAGCTGCAATGGGAAGAAGACTCAGCCTCATTGAAATCTCTATTAAATGTCTCTCTGAAGAAATTGGACATTCTAGCGAATGAGCTACAAGACCCCAAAGTGCAAAAGGAAGCATTGACTTTGTTGATGTTTGAGTGCGAAAATCACGCATCGCAGTACTCAAACGAAGAGATGACATTAATCCACAAGATATTCCAGGATGTGTCAAGTATGTCCAAATTAAAGATTGACTCGGTGCCTCAATGGTTTGTACCACCACATGAGGTCGAATTTGACGCAACATCCTCATTTGCTGGTGGGTCCTATGGATCAGTGCATCGCGGAACCTGAAACGGTACGGCTGTTGTGGTTAAATCTGCTTTCGTGACAGATGAGAACAGTCGTGAAATGTTTCTAAATGAGACCGAAATTTGGTTCAAGCTGCAACACCCGCATATTGTGACTCTGTTTCGAGCATGCCACGTGGGAAACCCGTTCTTCGTTTGTGACTGGGCATCGAATGGAACGCTATCAGATTTTTTGTACCGCGAAAATGTTCGGTTTGAGACGTGGGCTAAGCTATATGAGGCAGGTCTCGGTCTACAGTACCTCCATACAAAGCAGAAAGTGGTCCACGGCGATCTTAAGTGCAACAACATCCTAATAAGTGCAGACGGAAAAGCGAAGCTGACCGATTTCGGCTTGAGTTTTGTACTGGGCAATAAACAAGGAGAGATCCCTCCGTTGGATGAAGTGGGCGCAATTAATTGGAAGGCGCCCGAAGTCATAAGTGGCAAGACACGAGGAACATTCGCGTCGGATATCTACTCTTTCGGGATGTGCATTATGGAGGCCGTAACTGGGCGAGTGCCTTGGGGTATGATGCCTGATATCGCTGTGAAACAAAAAACCCTGGCGCTCAAGGTACTTCCGAAGCAACCTGCGGAGATGAATGATGTACAATGGAATCTAGTGAAGCGCATGTGCGCATGGAAGTCAGCAGATCGGGTCACTATTAGTGAGGCTGTACAGATACTGATGAAGTTTGCAGAAGAAGAATTGGATAAAGTGTGAAGTTGAGTGGGCTGAAGAGGAAGCGGATGAACCGGCGCTAGAGCCTGAGCCAACATTTTCTCGTACAACGATATCAAAATAAATGCACCTTATATGAATGCAGCTATATGCTCTCAGTTCGGGTTTATGACGATATCCCATGATGGATGATAAGGAATAGCATTGTGTTTGTAGCCAAATTGATATTTTGAGTGAATGTAACCAATCACGGCGATAAACAAAGGAATAGCTGGGATTTTGGAGTCGGCCAGGGTGGAGATGATCCTGCGTTAATCATTTGATCAAAATCGACGATAAGTTTGCATTCTCGAGCAAGTAAGCAAAGTCGTGTTCGCGCGTCCAATACCAAAAGACACACAGTATTCAGCAGCCCACACTCTTTGTAAGAGGTTTAGTGGCTTCATGGATATCAACTCTAGAATGGCGAAGTCCGAGCCGACTGTCACAAAGTCGATGTCAATAACCAACTCAGCTCTATTCAGAAAACAAAACCCAGTAAAACGGCCGCGTGCACGAACGCAATCATGGTTTGCACAAAAGCGGTACTACGACCTCATCTTGAACGCCCAGACGTGTTTGCTCGTGACTGCGCAATCGAAGGACGACAGCGTGCAGAGCGTGGTGAAGCAAGTGTCGGACGATGAGCAGAACAAGTGCAACGTGGTTCACTGTCGATCGCCGTGGAGCATCGCCCGAGACCAACCGGCTGCTGTCATTCATGTGGCCAATGTCTCACAAACTGGGTTCACGATGCAGCAGCTTGTGGTTTCAGCAG
>JAADXR010000533.1:0-20321 GCA_023337935.1 Elongisporangium anandrum
CCAAGGATGCGTCAGGGCACGATGCTTAGCGAGGACTTGAGCGAACGAGCAGCTACGATGCGCATCGACATCGACGCCAAGAGCAAGAAAGACCCGACCCACCCCAAGCGATTCCCACGTGAGTTTGTGTATACACCAGTCGGCTGCATGGACCTAGGCTTATACCTGTGCGCATTCCCATAGCGGCGTTCCGCCTCAATGCCGAAATGGCTGTCCGCGTGGCCTGCGGAGTGGTACTGGCGTCCGCTATCCAGACACGCGACCCAGACTATGACTCTTCTGAGGAGCACTCCAAGAAGTGGCTCTTGTTCCCGTCCTGGTACTATCTCGGTGGGCTGAGCTATTGCGCCATGGCTTGTATCTTCTCAGCCATGCCGAATGCAGGCGCCACGATCCAGCAGGTCTGCCAGGGGTTCTACGGCACCGGACTGGCGCTGCTGTACAATATTGTGCTCTTCGCCATCTACGACGTTCAAATGTTTGACGCAAGTGCGTCGGATCCATACGCCGGGTTTTCCAAGATCGACAAGGCCTTCAGCTCCAGCTCGTACTGGATCAACCAGCACAATTTCTACATGGTTCTGCCGTGGATTATGGTCTTCACGGTCGGCGTCCTCATGCTGCCGATCGATGACAACACCAAGAAGTTCGCGCTCGGATACAATCTCTATTTTGCGCTCACGATCATCAATCCTGCCGACCCGCTGGATTCGAGCAAGCTGAAGGCTGCTGGAGACTCGTACTTTGATACGAATAACATCCTGTACAATCTGTCGCTGTACTTTGTGGTTGGCGTTCTTGGCACGCTCATCTCGCTCATGGTGATGTTAATCCCATACCCCGTCTTGTAGGTGCTTTGACGAATATTTTCTTTTGTATGTGACTCAAACTCACTCTGTTATGGATTGTTCGTTAATAGCGCTATCAATCTGCTTCGAGCAGAGACCAAAAAGGCTTCCGAGGATATTCTTGATTTGCTCAACATTATTTTGGATTCCTATTGCTACAAGAACAAAGACTTGGATCACATGAACTTTTTGCGTGCGGATCTCCGTCGGAAATTCAACCATATCAATGCGCGACACCAAAATATTACCGAGCTGCTGGAATTTGCTTGGTGGGAGCAACTTTTTGGCTTCCACTTGTGCCTGAACTTCAATCGATCGGTCATCAATAACTATGTGCGGCTATTGAAATCGCTTGTTGGGGATCTACAATCTCTGAGCAACGCCATGCAAATGGAGAAGTATGAGCATCTACATCTCAATATCATGAAATCGTTACAGCGTGATATCTATGGCATTCAAGTCAAATCTGGTACTCTGCTGAAAGAAATAGCAGAAGAAGTTCACAAATCGACATTGAAGTTGGACTTACAAACGATGACCCCGTTGATATCTCAAACCGAAAGCATGTTGCAAAGATACCGAGTGACGCAGAGCCATGTTTTGCGCCAACACAAGCCGACGTTCAAGGATGTGGAAGGAAACGTTCCATTGAATCTGTTCGTGTTCTCACTCAACTCCTTTGCCAGTTCCTTGATTGGCTTTCAAGATACCCATAATGACCGAAACCATTTGGCCGGAATTCGTGCAAGAGCATTTCTGTTTTCGTCGATCGCAAACTACTTTGATCCCAACCAGTACACACGTCTAAGGCTCATTTCATCCCTCAAAGTGTCATTGGCAATTCTCATTGGTACATTTATGGCTGTATATGTGTATGGCTACAGCAGTACCGCGCCAGCAGCGATCGCCTACGTCATGGGCAATCATATTGGTGGATCATTCGGTTTGACTGTGAACAGAGTTGGTGGAGTTGTCGCAGGCAGCGTTGTCCCATCAGTATTTCAGTTCTTCATCACTCAAGTCTGTTCACCGGCACATCTGAACACTTTGCTATCGGAGTCTGTGCTGTTTATCTGGGTTACGATTTCTATGTATGTGTACTTCGCTGGCGGCTACACGTCTTATGGTGGATTGGTATCTGCATTTATTGCCGCCGGTATTCTTCTGACACAATCCGACGCTTGCGCAGCCAGCAGTACATCTACGTCGTCAACCGTGGCGTTGTCATCGTACTCAAGTTTGGCACAAAATTCAGTTGGGATGGTTATCTTTATCGTTGTCGAATTGGTGCTCTGGCCCGAGAGTGCCACTAATTTACTGCGCAAGAATATTCAAGGCACGCTGACTTTATTACAGGAGAGCTTCTCTCTGTTGTTTGGGCATCATTTATCGACGAATGACAACATGGATAGTGATACTCTCAACAAAATGCGATCGATTTTGCACGTACAATTACCAGCAATTCTTCAAGAGCAGAAGCGTCTGCTACTTGAAGCGAAAATTGAACCCATGCTCTGGCGGCAAACCTTTTCGTACCAGAAATATGAAATGGTTCTCCGGAACTGCCACCAACTTCTTAACGACAACAATCTGCTCTTCAAGCTAATGCGTTGGTTTAGCTTTCGAGCCAAAGAGAGCAAATGGAAAACCAGAACAATGGATATTCGAGATGGCGGTGATTCAAACAGTGAATCATCGTTCACAAAGTGGAAACTTGCAAGCAACCAGCTTTTGTTGTCAGTGGAGGACACATTCACAACTCTCCAACTTCTCTTTGGTGATGACTTCTTGTACGCCGATGCTAAGGATACAGCCATATTCATGCAGATGAAAGAGGCATTTCGGCTAGCTGACAAAGATGGAAGTGGCGAAATTGATGCCAATGAGGTGGCGATGATGCTTGAAAGTATTATTGTGGAGTCGGGCGGTGTCAAGGAACATGATACCCAGCGTTATGTGGACGAATTCATGACTATTGTCGATAAGGACAAAAGCGGACTTGTCTCCTTTGAGGAGTTCATGGAGGCTCTTGAAAGCGGGCTCACGATTGAAGTCGAGGTCTACCACCGGCGTAAGCGGAAAGTGAGCGTGCTTCAGAATGCCACACTGCTTGGAAGTATTATCGAAGGCGCAGAAGAGAGTCGTACCGAACAGCGACGTCATAGCGTCGAGCTAAAGCGTGCGCATTCATCCTCCCAAGTGCTACAATCTATTCCAAGCAGGGGTACGATTTTATCTCCAATATGGCGACAGCATGATGTTTTGAATGTCGAAGAATTCACACTGAACGAGGTCGCACTGACAATGAAGTCAGCCTACGTGCAATGGCTCATGGAAGGCAATCGATTTGAGTACGTCAGCATGGAGGAACTTCTGCTGCTGAACTGCCTCGTGAGCAGCAGCGAATGTATTGCTCGCAACCTTACCGATCTAGAAGAGACTCTTGTATCGAACTGAAAGTTCATCAATGAAATTTTCGTGCTTGTGCTTAAGAGCCATTACTGTGGAAAATAAAACACTGAAAATGGACCCAAGGTAGAGGTCAAGATGGTGGCGCAAGATCACCTACTTACTTGTTTGATGAATAGAGCCTCTGGCTTTGCACACCTTTGAGCTGTTCATCTCAAGATCTTGAACGTCAAACGGCTTGCTATGATGGCAGAATCGCTTTAAGTGATGTCAACGTCGTATATTATACCAGCCCCTTTATTGAAATCCACAGACACCAAATGAACATGTCTCTCGTCTAATCTACTCCCATGCGTCCAACCCAAACCTGTGTTGGGCTTACCATGTAGCATTTGCGTGAAATTATATGATGAGGGTCTATTAAATTGTCAATTACCAAGAATTCAAATGCAAGTTGTCTTCTCACAGCAATTGCCACTTCGTTTCCCAGTCAGCTCTCTAACTAGAAACAGACTCCTGCTTCATGGACTGGAGCCTGATTTCAACCTTCTCCAGGTCCGCGACTAATTTATGAAGCCGCTTCAGTTCCTCGAATTTCTTGTCGCCAAACACATGCAGAGAGTGGCCGTCCACCGTCGGATTCTCGTTGCAGTACTTCACCTGACGAGCTTCGAGAACGTTGGTGTCGGAGATGGCCCGCAATAGCGGCAGAGCCACTTGCGAGGAGAAACAGATGCCAGCCGTGGAGCAGAAGCGCCTCAATCCGCTGGTATCGTAGGAACTGTTGGGCTATATGATGATAAAGCGTTTGACAGTGGAGCGATCGCAGCCAAACGATTGCTGCAAAGGAAAAAGTGAGCTACAGTGAATATCATCTATAAAATGAAGCCACAGACAGACACATACCTGGTCGACTTGAGAAAACCGGTTCGCGTGGCACAGTCTTGCAGCCCACAGCCTTCAAATATTGCTTGATTTCCTTGGAGATACCGCTCATGCACCTTGACTGGACAGAGAACAGTCGATCGTCCTCCCCATTCACAGCACTCGGAGGTGTCAATACTTGATTACACTCGTGGGAAAAGGCCGCTACGATACGCTCAGAAAGCGGATCGGCTATATCCAATTGCTGGAGGGTTTCCCACAAGACTTGCGTCGCGAACAGATGCATCTTGTCAAAGAAGATCAGAGGGTTCTCTGGGTCGAACGGACGGCGTTGGCCCTCGCTTCCTTCAGCTTTCACGGCTGCGCTGACTCGAGGCTGCACTGATGAAGCCAGATAGAAAAACAACGAGTCGACGATTTCTTCGCTGTGGCTGCGCAAGAAGTCGCGCTCTGCTTCCCGCAGAATCTTCGTCGCCATGCTGGTTTGGGCAAACTGGCATTTCTTGGCGGCTTCCAGCAGAAGTGCGTTCTCGGGCTTGTCTGTCGTGAAGGCGTCTTGGACGGATTCCATGATGCGCCACTGCAAACCGTCGACAAGCTCCAGCGTCATGGGCAGCACCGTTTTCACGAACCGAAGTACCAGCATTCGACACTCCGCCTCGGATTTGTGCTGGTTTCTTTCAAGTAGAGGTTCACTGTTTCTTGTGGCGACAGATCCATCAGTGTCAGCTTACTTGCTTGAGCATCTGCGGGACCAAAGAAGACGCACATGCTCGACCAGCATCTGCTCCAGTTTTCGAGCGAGCGTTTGACTGGAAGCCTTGTCTTGGTCTGCAAAGACAGGCAGGGTTGTATTGAGCCACTCGGTCTCGCGTGTTTTGAACTCTTCAAGCGAGTGCTCGGGCGTCACGCGCGTGTGTCGGTTCATCACAGCCACGTAGCATTGCTTCAGCTGCACCATGTCGCGGGAAGTTCCATCGAGTCTCGCCACGACCTCGGCCAACGGGCATCGGGATCGCTCGATCGACCATTGTGAGCAAGTCCAAATTGCTGCACAAGCTGGAAGGCCTGCGAGTTGCGCACTCGTTCAGACGCGGGGGCGACCAGCGTGTGAGACTGGACCAAGTACTTCTCCAATAGCGCTCTGGTCTGCTGCATCAGCCGAGCCAATGTTTACCGATTTCGAAGTTAGCAGAATCCGAACGATATCGAAATGAGTGAGCTACTATTAAGGAAGTACTTCCATCATTGGTAGTCGTATTCGTATTCGCGTTTTGATCGATCAACAGCCTCACGACTGCAGCGTGATAGCATCCTTGGAACTTTGTCGTAAATGCTTGATGAGAAGCAGCGTAAATTAGAGGAGTCCATTGGTTCTCGTCGGTAGCATCAGTATTTGCACTTTGGTCCAGTAACAGTCTCCCGGTCTCAGCATATCCAGCAAGAGCAGCGTACATCAAAGGAGTTACCTGTTTCTGGTCACCATGTTTAATATTTGCACCGCAATTCAGAAGCAATCTTGCAATATCAACGCGGTCGTTCAAAACGGCGTGAATCAATGGCGTGAAGCCATTGTTGTCTGCAGATTCAATATTCGCGTTTATAGCGAACAGCAAACGTGCAACATTGACATGTCGATTATATGCTGAACCCACGCTCTGGAGCCGTACTCGCTGTTATTTTGCAGAGTACAAACGCGGAAGTTGCGGTAGGTACACACCTTTCGTTTGTCTGCCTGGTGCAAAAGAACGCATTGGTCATCTACAATGTATTGAAGGCGATCATCTCGTGAACACCGTTAAGATCAGATAGCAACAACAATGAATGAGGTTTCAGAGTTTGTAGTCGTGAACGTTTTGCGTCTTCGCCTCAGAGTACTAATCAAACATATCTATCTCAATTTCAAGCCATAACAGCTTTGTGAAACCAGCTTGAACAATTCGTAATGAGATGATTTCAACGTTTTGGGTATCAAGGTCATAATGCCCAACAAGGGCAGTGCCTGAATCCTCACACGGCTATTGCACTGTATGCTCGCGTCGCACCATGACATTCTCGCCTCACCAACTCTTTTAAACGCCTCATGATGAAAGTTCAATCAGCTCACAGCTTGTTTTCGCTCAAGTTCAAATTGCTTCCAACATTTTGTTTGATGATCGTTGAATTCATCTTCTGCGAACGCCTTCAGTTCTTTGATTACAGTGGTTATATCAATTCGTTCATCCGGATTCGTTGAGCACATTCGCTTGATTAGAATCCATTGAGAATCCGTCATTTCTGAAAGTTGAGATGGGAGCTTATGCATATTATTCTTGGCTCTGTGCTTGAGACCTGCATCGGGCACCGCTCCATATGGGAGTCTTTGTGTCACAGCCTCGATGATGGTCATACCGAAAGAGTACACATCACACGCAAATGAGCCACTGCTCTCGCCAGATATGTACTCTGGAGCCTTCCATTGAACAGCTCCCACATTCTGAGCGTTGCCAGTGGACGGTAAGTCGCCAACAATACAACTGAGACCAAAGTCAGCCAACTTCGCAGTTCCATCGTCACTAATCAGAATATTGTCACACTTCAGGTCGAGGTGCACAATTTTTCTCCGATGCAAGTACTCAAGCCCTAGTGCTGCCTTGGATAGGCACTTCCACGTCTTGTAGTGGTTCTCAGAACGGTCAAGGAAGTCTAATAGATTACCATTTGTAGCGTATTCGGAAACAAAGAACGTATTGCCAACATGGCAAGCACCAAAGCATTTCACGATGAATGGGTGATTCAAACTTGACCAAATATCAATTTCTCTTAAGAATAAATGACGATTATCAAAGTCTTCATTAAAACTAACTGACTTCACGGCAACTGACGCACCCATCCAAGATCCCATGTACACTGAGCTATAACTCCCACCGCCGATCCGACAATTTAATGTTATTTCATGAGGAGGTATGAACCATGTTGGAATTGACGGAATGGATATCCTTCAATAGCCTGTAACTCTCCGAAAAATTCGACCGATCAACTCAAGTTCTACTGGATCATAATGTCCCACTCGTCGTTGGATCTCGAACATCAAAAGCGTCAAAGCTTCTGTTTGGGCCTCTAGATCTTGAAATTCTTCCGTAGATAGAAGGTTTTGCTCTGATGCTATTCTCAAAATTCCACGCTGGATCTCAGAATCGACTAGAAATTGCTCTTTCCATTCAAAAGCAAGAGTATCGATTTCATAGAGCTTGATCAAGGCGTCCAAATCTTCATGTAGTGTTTGGCACGCACTCATAATCACTCGACTACTCACCATCCGCATAATCGTCCGTTTATTTCCATATTGGACAAGAAAGACCTGGAAACGCTCCAGAATTGCTTCGAAATTAATGATGTGGCCACTCAAAAGCTGGGTACTAAGACGAAACAGCCGCGAGTAAATACATCTACACATTGCTCGAGCTTCGTTCATTGTGTCGCAAAGGGGTTCAATTTTCAATAAACGTCGTAGGATAGATCCTGACGGTGCCACGATCCCAATCATTTGTATGATATCCTTCCGACTTTGTTCAAAAGCGTAATCGAGAGCGGTCTTTCCATCAACATTTTGTGTGTTAATCTCCGCGCCATGATCCAAAAGCATCTTCACAATAGCAGAATGGCCGTTTATTGCAGAAGAGACCAATGGTGTATTTCCATCCGCATCGACCGAGTTCAAGTCCGCATTCATGGCGAGTAGAAGGCGCACAATCTCAAGATGGCCGTTCTCAGCAGCAACTGCAAGTGCAGTGCTTCCGCGACTATTGACTGCAATGATGTTCGCATTTTGAGCTAACAACACTCTTGCGACATCGATGTGGCCATTTTGAGCAGCAAACATCAATGGCGTCCACTGATCCTCTTACGTTACGTCAGGGCTCGCTTTGTACTCCAGCAGCAGTGAAGCGACGTCTTCGTGACCTTTTGAAGCTGTGTGTATCAGCGCTGTCCATTGATGCGTGTCCGTATCGTCCACATTCGCTTTCTTTACCAGGAGATACCGAACGACCGGAGCATGGCCGTTGCTTGCAGCATGAATGAGGGCTGTCACCCCATTCTCATCCGGTCGATCCACGTGGACGCTTTCTTCCTTGAACGATTCTTTGACGTCCTGCAGGTGACCAAGTCTTGAGGCCGTCAGGAACAGGGCCTGGTGCAGCTGGGTCTGCTCCATTTCGAGGATGCCGCTCTCAAGCCTTTGCCGCTCTCAAGCCTTTGCCGCTCTCAAGCCTTTCTTCCCGGCGCAATGGAGAGAAGGAGAGGGGAAGATGATTAGTTGGGTTCTCTGAATTCCGCGACATTCGTGCAACATTTGACACCCATCACATAGTTGCAGCAACACGACCCATCACTTGCACAAAGTCTGCGAATATTGGTAGTGGTTCGTGATAGAACACTTCTATGCACAGTGATCAGAACACCAGCGAGTTCAAAACAACGTCATTGTTTCTGGTCGATAGTCTGGACCGTGCTGTATAGACTTGTATATCAAACAAACTCAGCTGAATTTCCAAGATGTCGGAACTTTGTGCTCGAATATGAAGCGCATACAGACAACTTGCTGGTGGAGAGAATTTAGAAGTGAGAGTATCAACAACGATCCTAGTTTAAAGAACCCATCTGCATCAACTGTATGCGGATTGGGACTGCAAAGTTCGAATCAAATGATCAAGTAAATAAGTCAGACGCCTCATCATTCTAGCCAGAGAATATGGGATAATGTATTCCAAAAGGACTGATACACCGGCTTCTAAAGGGAATTTGATGATTCGAAACAGCGTCTTTCACTTAATTGTTGCAAGCTCATATCGCATTGAAAGGTCAAGCACTTAATATTCGATGAATACTGTCATTTGTCTCTTATTGTGTTGGGTTCGATGGAATCGTCAAGCCTTTAGCATCGTCGCATTACGCTCATGTTTAGATGGTCACCATCGACAACCTTTGCTGCACGATATGTCGAAGTACGATTTTGTGAGAGCGCTAGTTTGTGTACATGGTCGGACTGAAGCACAGGATTCGAGTGATATTGCTGCATATTCATTCCAACAACACATTACTTCATCCTCAGTATGGGCTAAAATACGATTTCGTTGACTTGGCTTTGTTTATTGCACCACAAAGGAATACCACGAGTTCTGACCAGAGCATTTCAAAACCATATTGTTTATTGATTGAAGATCCAAAGAGCGAGACAATCAATGATTGCAATCAATATTTTTCATAGGACGATATTTCCCGTTTTTATTAGAATACCTCCATATTGGCTAAAATATACCCCATTTTGTGTGGGGTTATTTTAACAAAACACAACGTAAACTTTATGTGGACCACAAGATCAGTAGCCACGACGACACTTTTACCTGTACATACGTCGGAAATCCACCCGGTCTCACCTGGGGCGACTTCCAACCTTCAGAGACTATCGCGACCACCCCAGCGACCATGTTCCTCGCCACAAACGTCTCCAACACGAATCATGGTAAAAATATATTGTAACACTTGTCACAATATCTGACATATTGTCGATCCTATTACAATCAATGATTGGGTAAAACAATAACTTCAATTGTCCAATCACAATGATTTTTTGAAATGCTCTGGTTCTGACGATACCATGCGATATTGGCGCGTCGAGCGATAGAAATGACGACAACGTTTTTCCATTATTGTTCTGACTTTCATTCGAACCGCAATCGTTTGAATAAAATCCTTTCAACCTTGTTCGATCATGTCACCAATTTCATTTTTCAACACATTTGGTTTTACACTGAGTCTCCATTCACTATCATCAATGCCATTCATTCCAGAGCATGTCAACGTATAAGCATGTCTAAATTGACACGATATTGTCCATATCTCTAGCAAAAAGAAGACACATGACAATCAAATGAGCTACTCACCCATGGCCCATCAACAGAGTGACGTCCACGCATGAATCCATGTCTATCGAATATTGGCCACGGCGATCTTCAGACTTTTTGATTCCATCCCAGGAGTGCGACAGGGCGTCTTCAAAGAACGACTCATGGATTGGGTTCGCATCTGAATCAGATGTACCGGTACTGTACATTTCTTATCGGCGTTGGTTACATCGCTGGCGTAACTGGTACACTGTACATATATACTGGCATGGTGCATGATGATGACTCGCTTGCGTGATGTGGCATCGCTGACGTGTCATCAGAAAGCCAGACTCGGGTAGGGGATATGAAGATGTGCCTTCGTTGGCCCCAGACTTCGGATTCCCTCCCATGGCGTCAGTTCCACTAAGCGTAGCCATTATTTCGATCTTCAAGCGCGCCTCACATAAGGTGGTCCACTCCATTTCCAGTCCCCTGGCTTGCTGCCTCCCGCCAGCCGTGTCATCAGTTGGTGAAAAGAAGCAGAAACCCCAAGGGCCGAGAAAGACCGACGCATGGACTTCGGCAGCGGATTCCGCAGCAGCAACGGCAGCAGCGCCCTCGGCGGGTCCCGACGCGACCTGCTGGGCGACCCCAGCGCCTCTCTGGGGCGCCGCATCGGCAACGGCAGCATCGGCAGCGGCGGCCTGACGCTCTCGAACGGATCGACGCGCTCCACGCTCACGCACGAGAGCTCGGCCAGCTTCGAGAGCCTCGTGGACGAGCCGCGCGACCGCATCCAGCAGCACCTTCTGGATATCTCCAATAATGAGTTCACGCGCTTCCTGCGCAACAAGGAGCTCATGCAACGCGGCCTGCTGCAGTCCATTGTGGACGAAGTGTACACGAAGGAGTCCAAGATGATCGACCAGATCAAGGAGCACGTGATGGACACGCAGGCGCAATTGCTGACTGAATATGCGCGCGCGTCGAAGCGGCCGGTTGTGGACGAGCTCGTGGACGCTACATTCGCCAAGAACTCGATGTACGGCCTGGTCGATTGGATTCCGGATGATGAAGCACATACCAAGGCCGCTCGGCTGCTGGCGGATATGCAATTCGCTCTGGAGAATAAAAACGGCAACGATCTACGAACTAACTTCGACTTCCTGCTATCGCTGTACATGGAGATCCTGCATGTGCGACCGGTGCTGGAAGATCTCTATCAAGGCGGGCCGCTCGGCAACCGGATCTCGTCCGATATGCGTAATTATCTAATGGCTATTCAGCGATTTAAGATTGATACAAGTGGAAGCGGCAGTGGCAGCAGCAGCTCAAGCCCCACAAGCGTAAGCGGCTTGAATGGCGCTAATATGCGTGGCCCGAATACCACGTTGGATACCAACGCGCAACGATTGCTTGGCGCGTGTTTCTCCATTTTAAATATCGGCAATTGGGCGTCACATAATACCGGCGACCTCAGTTATTTCAAAATTGTCGAAGTGTGCGGAGCCATAGGTGCTCTCTCGGAAACTTTACCCCCCATCTACAACGCGTACAAGTCCCTAGAACTCGAGAAGCAAGAGAAATTCGCCCAAGAGCAGGCTATTGCTGCAGAACGTGAACGTGAACGCCAGCGTCGAGAGCATGAAGCCGCAGCCACAGCAAGTCGGCCTATTTCTGCTATCGCTCGCTGGGGAGCGGCGCATAACCCGCAGCCAGGCTCGGTGTTCCCACCCTTGCCTCCGCCAGGCCTGGATATTAGTCGCCCAAGTTTTGCTGGTATTGTATCGACTAAGCCGGCTCCACCTCCAGAGCCCAAGCCGATCTACAAATTCTTTTATGGTCGTATGGATGATATTCCCAACCCAGAGCAATCGGCCAGAACGCAGTTCTCCCGTATGCTGATGCATATGCGCTTCGTGGACAAAGCCAACTTGTGCCGTTCCGGCAAACGCTGTTCGGACTCCAATTGCAAGATGTCGCACACGTATATGGAAGTGATGACGTACAATCCGCTGTTCAAGCGTATCAGATGTGTGCAGCGCGATCACTATTACCTTCGCGATGTCCGCGAGATCGAAAATTGTGCCTGCATTCACGTGGACACTGGATCGACTTGGGAATGGATGGAGACCGAGAAGAAGAAGATCTGTGAATACATGGATCGTTGCTCAAGCTCTCGATGCATGATGTCGCACTCAGCGGCTGAGATCTGCTGGTACAACCCTTATTTCCGCACCAAGGAGTGCCGATTCACTCAGAATTGCCTGCAGACCAAGTGCCTCGGCTACCATAATCAGCAAGAGAAGCGCGATCTATTCCGTGATGAAGACTTCGTTGGTGTTGAGCATAAAATGCTGTTCCCAGAGCGCACGCATCAGGAACTGGCGAAATTACTTCAGAAGCTCGAAGATTCTCAGTGACAAATATGTTTATACATTTCATAAACCAACTCAAAAGATCAAGATCACAAACACGGTAAGCACAGTTTTGACGGAAGAGTATTGTACATAACCGGCAGGCTAGACGTAGTTACGATCTCGTAATGAACTAGAACCTGCATACATTTAATTTGGCGCTGTTGTTCATACCTCACTGTCTTGGTGAATTGTTGAATCTGCTTCCACAGATTCTCTTTCAAGATCGTGCTTCACAGCCTGTAAACGTGCTTGGCGTATATCGTATGTAATACTTGTGCCACGTCGCTGCCTTTTCGTGAAGAGCACGGCTGCACACGATTGAGTATCTGGCTGCTTGACGGCGCCAGTCCCAACGCTGGTTCTTGATAGTGATATAGCGCGTCTTCACTGCGTTTGTTATCGCAGCAAGCCTCAAAGCCTCTCATTATTGGCTCACGGCTTGGAGCAGCATTTGAGATGCCATTTCGCGCAGATCTGTCGTAGTGCAGGCCAGCAATGACGTCGTCCGCTTGTTCTGCCGCGCAGATATCCACCTGGTCCTGCGTTCGCTGGTTGTGTCGTACAATCCGCTCGATCTACCGTCTCGGCAGCAGACGACGACAGGACGCACAGGACGAAGACCAGAAGCATGAGGCATGTCTTCTTCAAAGGATTCATCGCCATCGTTCCCAATGAGCTCCAAGCCGCAAAAAGAGCAGTGGCAACGAATAGAGGCGACTGAATGATCGCAGTCTGAAATCATTTCAGCAGAGCCAACTGGTCATCTGCTCCCATTGGGGTCGATCTTCCAATCCCAATTCAGCGAGTCCATGGATTTTGCGTGTGTCTGACCCAAAATCCGCCGCGATCTGTGTTCAGCATGCTGGATTCAGTTGTTAACGTATACCCCCAAGTGGAAACTATGCATGATGTATTTTCGATAGTTGCCAAATAGGGGTGGATTGTGTTAATTGGGCTGCTCCAAATATATAGGTGCTGCCGCGACGATTGACTGGAATTACTCGATGATTCGGTACAGACAAAGATCCAGACGCCGCCGAAAGGATCCTGTCTTGAGCACGTGCAAAGGTGGCCGCTTAAAGTCCACTATCACTGCCTGCTTCGTCGTATAAACGACACAAACGAAAGCAAGAACATGGCATCGATATACATTGAGAAGAAATGATCGGTCGCAATGAACGACTGACTATCTTCGTTACTGAACACATGCAATATGGTAGACTGACAAACTCAAAATGGATCTGAATGGTACAAGTAAATCTGAAGTTTGGAGCCTCAGTTGTACGACTGGGCCGCTCCACTGGTACCCGTTGTCGTCGTAGTCGTGGCTGATGGAGTCACGCTCGTGGTCGGATCTGGCGTCGGGGCCGCAGTGGGGGTGTTGGGCGTAGTCGAAGTACCGGTGCTGGTGTTCGATGTAGTTGAGCCTGTGGTGGTGGTGCCAGAAGTCGTCGTGCTTGAAGACGTGTTGGAAGTGGAGGTGCTTCCCTGCGAGGTACTCGTACCAGTGGCAGGGGAACTCGGAGTCGTGCCAGTGTTGGTGTTTCCATTGACACCTGTATTGGTAGTGGAGGTACTGGTGTCAGTCGTAGATGTACCGGAGTTGCCGCTGGTGCCGGTATTACCGCTGGTGGTAGAAGTACTGGTACCAGTGTTGGTGTTGGTTCCAGATGTGGTACCGGAGTTGGTGTTGGTGCCAGTCGTAGAAGTACTGGTGCCAGAATTGGTGTTGCCAGTGTTAGTGTTGGTGCTGGTGCCGGAATTGGTGTTGCCAGTGTTGGTGTTGGTGCCGGTATTGGTGTTGCCATTGTTGGTATTCGTAGAAGTACCAGAGTTTGTGTTGCCATTGGTCATCGTTCCCGTGTTGGTGTTAGTACCGGTGTTGGTGTCACTACACGGTTGGGTGGGCATGTTGCCACCGTTTCGAGTGCTCGTGGTGCCCGTACCGGTTGAAGTAGACGTGGAAGTGCCCTTGTTGGTGTTGCTAGAGCCCCAGCCACCCCAGCCACCGGTCTTCTTGGTCTTGTCGTCACAATCTTCATCACTCTTGCCATAGCCAGTCGATGGTGCGCTCTTGCCCCAGCCTCCGGTGGTGCCCGTTGAAGCCTTGTTGCCGTAGCCTGTGGAGGCGCCCATGCCCCAGCCACCCCAGCCGGAGGTCGGTGCAGCCTTGACCGCACCGGAGGTCTTATCGCAGTCTTCGGCACCTCCAGACAGCCATCCGAACGTTTGGCCGCGCAGGTTTCGCGGAGCGGTCGCTTGAGCAGAGGGCACTTGTTCACCAAAGACGCTGGAGGTGCAGAGCGTGGCGCAGACAGCGAGAGTGCAGAGGGTCTTGGTGGTCAGCATCGTGAGGAAGGGTCCGCTGGAGTCGCTTGTGGTGGTCGCTGGTTGTGGAGCGGAAGGAGAATTGGATAATGAGACCAAGGACACTTGCAGCAGATCGAGGAGCTCTTCTCTGTCGTTTGTCTCGGCACGGCAGCGCTGGATTTTGCTCCGTCCTATGCCAAATGGGCAGTCAGCCATGTGGCGCACTGTCCTGTGGCTCTCAGCGTCGTACTCCGACAGCCCTTTACAGTCAAGTGGCTCTTACGCTAGAGGCGTAAACATGACTGTAAAGACCTCAAGAGATCGGGAGCTGAATACTTGAAGAGTCGGAACATGTAGCCATTTGCCTTTCCCTTACGGTGCTGCTGTTAACTCTATGGACGTTGGGGGATATGTAGAGGTGATGTGGATGCAGTGGGTTGCGATCGCCTCTATACAAGCACCGGACGTCTCGGTCGTGAGCACAGACGCATGATGATGAAGCCTGATCTCTACCAGAGACAAACTGTCATGTGTTGGAGCAACCGACTTTATTTTTGGCAAGCAACTAATTGACTAGTATGTATAGTCGGCTAGCCGCTGAATACTATGTACAATATTTGATTCGCGACTAGTCGACTAATCGTTCATTGAATAGAATTTAACATATAACAGGGATTATATAATTAACTTACCGGTATCCTTATCCTCGACTGACTGACGTCAATTAGCAAGGCGTCGACACTGGCGGCTCTCATGCAGTGAAGTCACTCGATGTCTGCTCCAGCAGCAAGCGGTTCTTAAAGCGGCCGATGGGACAGTGCTGGCCATGATTCTAAGCGCTACCGTTCGCGCCATGATTCAGTGAGATTTCCGTAGTCGAACTGCGCTTTCGCCTGTCGAAGCATGGCCTTTCACAGGGCTTTCCGTTGAGAACCTAGATTCAGAATGGTCTGAGAAGGAAGGTTACGCCTTTGAATCTTCCATTAACCGACAGACACCAGCTCCCAAATCGTCCGATCTCTCTGCGCCGCAATACTCGAGGCCCAAGCAATCGTGTCTGCATGGGAATTGAGTCTTGACGACCAAAGTCGATGGGAACGAGACTTGAAGAAACGAGAGCGATCTACCAGGTACAGTTTATTCTATGGCTTTGTGCATGAGCATGAGGTCGGCCTCTTCTCCTTCGTCCTGCTTGCTGTGGTCCTGGTTGGACATGCGCGAGAGGAAGGCCGACCAGAAGAGACTCACGCTGTTGACAAACAGCACTCGGTACTGCAGCGGCACCAAAGTGAACGTGACCAGATGCACGAACGGCCACACGCGGTAGTTCATCTCGAGCGTGGGCGGGACCTTGGCCATCGCGATGCCGAAGGCCTCGGCCGGACGCCTGCCCTGCATGCACTGCATGGTCGTGAAGAACGTGCTGGAGATGAAGGGCGCGAACAGGATCTGGTCCATGGCGATTTTCTGCGCCACGCCCACAGCCCCCGTGGCGCGTACCGTGCGGTCCACGAGGCCGAACCAGTTGTGCGCGATGGGCGCGAAGAAGCAGCCGCCCCAGACGATCATGCGCAGCGTGCGCGTGGCCGACTCCTGGCCTGAGAGCTGCGCTAGTTTGGCTTCAGCCAGCGCTTGGTCCTGCTCCTGCTCGGCCGCATGCCGCTCCAGCCGCTGCGCGATGCGGTCGCCCGTGCCGAAGAGCACGCCCGAGGTCACGCACTTGGTCAGCAGCGGCGCCTTGGCCAGCCAGCCCACGTACACGTCTACGATGCGACGCATACAGATAGAGAATGCGCCATGATGGGCATGGGTTACGTAACCAAACGTAACGGACCGTACCCCTCCCCCGAGCAAGAAGCAGGAAGAGCTCTTTGTCGACTCAAGAGACGTTGTGGGGCTACCGCCTGCTGATCTCCGAGCGCTGTTAGTTGTACAGGACCACGCAGGCAGACGCGCAAGCAGTGTTACGAGATCTGCGACGATGACCCGTTATTTAGCAGGTGCCCACCGTTCCTGGGTCTCGTGCGAGTAGTTACCCACTGTGGTCTACCTTTTGCTGCGATGTATTATGGTGCGCTCCCGCTGGCTGCGACGCTGCATGAAAGATCGAGCTGCCTTTCGATCGGCCGTCTAGACAGATCAAGCAGATGAAGCGAAATGGAACTTCAGTGCGACGGAGACTGAAGATCCGTGAAGGGACGAAGCTATTCCATCTCAAGTGTCGTGGATCAGAGCGCAGGAGGCTATTCAAGCAAATATTTCAGTGCTAGTGACGTTTGATGTGAATACGATTCAGACGAATGTTGAAGGTTTCCAGGGAGTCTGGAATTATGTGTGGTTTCTTGGGGTACAACTGGATTTACGCGATTATTTGGACCCAATCCATCGTGGATCCTAGGATTGACACACGTAAAATCCATGAGAACTTGGAATGTTGCCACGTGGTTCTCAATGAAGCCGATTTCTTGGTGCAGTCTACAGCATCTTCATTATAGAACATATCCTTGGACGCTGGAAATTCAGTCTTCGCCTGGGATGCAATCTACCGACTTTCTCCAGAATACTGCGCTGCATATGGCGGCTCAATATGGAAATGTTGAGGTCGCAGGCGTTCTGTTACGGCAGCATTCAGTCGAAGTAGACCCACGCAACAACGTACGTGGACACCCTCTAAAGAGGCTGCCTCAAGTATGCAAGAGGCTGAACCTGGTTGTTTCTTGGTGCAGAGTGGAGAGACGCCGCTGCACATTGCAGCACTTAAAGGGGTTCGTTGAGTACAATGAACGACTCGAACCTTGTTGACTGCTAAACTTTTTTTCAACCACGAATCTCTTAGGCTCAAAGCAGTGATCCGCGAAAAGACTATCTTGCCGTTGTTGAACTGCTACTGGAATACGGCGCGGTGCTAGATACACGAGCCAACGTAAGTCGCTCCCATCGGAGGGTGTTGGGCCAGGGATTGTTTTATCTAAGCAATGCCACGATATAGGACGGACGCACACCGTTGCTGTATGCTGCGCAGTGTAGCAGTGTGCCGATGGTGACGCTGTTGGTGGATAGAGGGGCTGCAGTCCACTTGGAAGTCGACCAGGTATGTGCGGGGATCTCTCGATTCAGTGAAACGCCCAGTGTTCTCACTCGGTACAAACTCTCTTTATGTGTGTTGAATCTCATAGTATGGCAACATGGCGCTGCACGCAGTCACAAATCGTGACGTCGCCAACTTTTTGTTAGACCGTCAGGCGCCGCTCGAAGCCGTCAACAAAGTTGGTGTTGTTTATCATGCATTGGCTCGCGATTGGTAAAACTGACAATGGTGCATATTGTCTTGTGTAGAGCGGTGCGACGCCGTTGCTCCAGACGGCGAGCCGCCACCATAAAGACGTCGTCGCGTGTCTGCTGGAGCGTGGTGCATCCATATTTGCCAAGGACAACGTAAGGAAAAGAAGGCGTCTGCCATCGACTAGAGGATGCAACTGACTCTTACTCATTCCGTCTCGTAGCGTAATCTGTCGGTACTGCTCTCGTGTATTGAACAGATCCACCCGGAATATGGACGTAACTACGCACTCACCGCCAAAGTTCTTCTTCGTAATGGTGCGCCGTGGACTCCCGTGCAGATCGAGGCTCTCGAGAGTGACCCGACAATGAAGTTCAAGGTTCGAGGATACTACGTCGACGATTCGGAGGAACACAACCTCATCCGCGACCATGTTCGTCGTTGCCTCGAGACCGTCGATGGCTGGGCGGACCAGCGTGACCATGGGGAGGAGCTGGTCAACATTCCCAAGGAGATCTTCAACTCCAACATCTAGGATATTGAGGCGTTCTTCAAGTCACTACGCAAGCATCGAGGTGAAGGTGAGGATAGTTCCGATACATCCACGCCACGCTACCGGAAGAAGATCTGTGTTGTTGGTCCGAGTAGCTGGGGCAAAACCAGTTTGATCAAGAGCCTCACGACCAATATTCCTACGTTGGAAGCTGCAGACGAACGTACGATCGGTGTGGATTTGTTTGCCTGGAAATTCGAGAAGCCCGCGCGCACGGCAGAGGCCAGCCGCCGCGTGTACGACGTGTCGATCTGGGACTTTGCAGGCCAGGACGAGTACCAGTCGGTGCACACACTGTTCTACTCCGAGCGCACACTGTACGTCATGTGCGTCAACCTCAAAGCCTACGCCGACGTGCTGCTGGGTTCCAGTGGAAACCAACGCAACACTCATGACGCGGCCGTCAATGCGTTCGTTGACGCTCACATCTACAGTCGCATGCGTTCTATCTGCGTGCACGAGCCCGAGTCCGAGTTCGCATTTGTTGGTACCAAGTTGGATCTCATTGGATTTGACAGCAACATGGTGCAGCGCATCGAGAATGACCTCACGCAGCGACTGGATGCGAGAGAGAGAGAAGCTGTGCGCCAACTAAACAACGCGATCGTCGAGCTCAAGCGAGAGATCGACGAGCTGACGTCGTCAAAGCAACAAAAGCGCCCAGAAGCAGAGGACATGAGACGCAGCACTGGCCTGATGAGCCGACTTGCCGAACTCACGGCCTTGAAGACCAAACGCCCTCACATCCTGTCGCATCAGCTAAGCGCCATGAGCAGTGCTGATCTCACTGGTGTGGATGGTGTACGTCTCTCTCTGGAAGACTTGATCGTGGCTAGCGATACGAGCTTCATCATGCCGCCGGACTACTTGGAAGTTAACGCCTACATTCAGAATAAATGGATGATCGCTAAGACACAGAGCGTCAAGGCACAGATAAATTCGCGGTTTGTCAGCGCAAGTGTACTGCAAGACGAGCTCCAAACCCAGCCAGCATTTGCCTCACTCGATATTACGGCGATTCTCCGCACACTCCACATCGTCGGAGATATCCTGTGGTTTGATGGCACGGGCGATTCACTCAGCGACACGGTGTTCCTCAGTCCGACGCTGGTCATCGACTTTGTGCGGAAGATCGTGAACCACGAGCTTGGTGAGAATGAGACGGATAATCTCCAGTCAGCTGTGCGAGACGAAGGGTGTGTCACCCACGCGTTGCTGCAGTCGCTGGCGTTGTGGTGTGAGGTTGAGGACGACCAGCTCATGCTGCAGCTCAAAGGTCTGTTGCTGCGGTTCAAACTGGCGTACCCGGACGGCAGCGCAGGCCTCAAGTGGAATTCGGACCTCATCGTGCCGATCTATTGGAAGAAGAAGGCACGAACTAGCAACGTCAATGTACTCGTAGATGCGATGCCAGACGGACTAACTGAGCGAGTGTGCTGGGAGTACGAGTTCCCGTCCGAACTTCCGGAGAGTCTGTTCGAGAAGCTGGGCGTCGCGAGTTACTCGGCACACTTCTCGTGTGATCGAATGTACTCATCACAGGCGTTCACGACGATGCGAGCAGGTCAATACCACGCTCAGATCTCCAAGTCGGGCGTCGGTGGGGGCCGAGGCGTCCTGCGGGTCACCGTGTGCGCTAGCACACTCGCCAACGCGTGGAAGCAGCTCATCTGGTACGCAATCAGTATTGAGGGGCTACTAGAGGCATACCTTGGGCTCTGGGTCACGCGTGTCGCAGTCTCCCGTACG
>JAADXR010000534.1:0-20302 GCA_023337935.1 Elongisporangium anandrum
CTTCCAGCAGCCATTGCAGCACGTGAAGGTGCGCGTTCCTGATGGCTGCTCGGCAGACGACGAGCAGCGATATCTTCGTCTGCCCGGGCATGTAGCGTTTGAGCCACCACTGGAGGACGGGGGTGTCGTAGCCTTCTGTAGCGGCAGCGCGCAAGCGTTCGACACGACATGTCTGCTTGAAGCCCGGCCACTCGTGCGGGAGTAGGCGGTCCAAGAGGCGCACGAAGCCACGGTCGGAGGCGCCCTCCAGCGTCCAGCGGCTGGCTTGTTCTTCGAACAGGAACGCGTCGATGGTGTGCGCTACATGGAGCAGCGATGCCACTTGAGGGCAGCTCACGACGGCCAGACGCACTGCGGTCAACATTCTCTCACCGGCTTGAGCTGAGAGCTTGAGCTCGGTGGAAAACAGAAAACCATCGGGAGTGAATGTCAAGAGTGATGCGCATTTGTGTCCTATTTTAGATCAATTTTAAATCTATTTTAGGATAATATTCCCTAAAACAGAGCTAAAATAGGAATTTTCGCGTTCGGGGATCGGTCTTGTGCCTTTCAATGCGAATTTATGAAAGAAGTGAGCCATTCCTAGAATTACTCAAATAACGCTCTCACAGAAATCGAAGACAAACACCACAACGCACTGCAGACTATCGGCGGCGACATCAAGTGTTAGAAGGGCAAAGTGCGTGGCTTCGTGTTCCGTATCATCAACAAGTAAGAAGAGGCACTCATCTCCAAGCTGCCCTGCCAGGTGCTCGTGAGCGGTGTACAGTTCGGTCGCGAGTATCGGTGCCTGCGATCCGAGTACGAGCAACGGTAGGCACACCAGCCAATCGACGTTGACAGTACATACGCACCTGTGCGTGCTGGCAGCGTGTTCAGAATGCAACGTGACAATTCAGACTAAAACAAAGCAACCCGAAGCGTGCGGCGTTGAATGCATTGGCAGCACTGTGCGTACTTTGAATCCTGTGCGATTGTCGTGTCTCTATTTCTGGTGGCATGGTACCTCAGTACCTCAGCGCATAATGTCTACATGTCCAAGTGGACCGAACAAGTGCTCGCAAGAGCTCTACTTCTATGACAAGTCGATCAGCTCTTGGAGAGGGAGGAGCGCGGACATTATCAATTGGCGCATGCGCAGATCAGAGCCAGGCAGCTTCACGTGCTGGTGGTGGGTGCTGGGCTGGAATGAGCTTAAAATGAAGCGTGCTGAACTGTGCAAGCAAGATACTGTGACCACTGAAAAGCTGAGCCGGAAGAGAAAACGGCTGGAGCACGAAGAACCCATTTTGTCTGGCCCTGACCCGACAACCACGATTCCAGATAATCGAACACCGCGCCAAAGCAAAGCAAATCTTGGAAATAACGAAATGAGCTTGCAAAAGAGGCTGGGCTCACTGAGTATGTCCTACCACCTTTTCCGATGCGCGAAAGTGATGATTGGGAGACGATATTAGTCGCAGCGAAGGCATACCAAGAGGAACACTACTTTCGATTTCGCATGCGGGATACTAGAACGACGAAAACGAACAACAAGTACGTACTTTGCTAATGGTGCCACAACATGTAAAGGTGCTGGGTATATGGAGCTGATGAGATGATTTGATGTATCTGTAGGAACAAAAATACCAGAAAATCCCGCTTCGTTTTAAATGGGCGTTTCGTTGTTTTCGGTGCTCAAACGGCTGCTATCAAAACTCAAGAGGTACTGGTAAACGCCAGCACTCTGTACGTTTCCTGGGATGTCAAGCTCGGTTTTACGCAAATGTTTGCAACGTGGCTTCAACTGGACAACCGACCCAGTGGAAAATCGTTGTATGCAATGAGGTGAGTGCTTTATGGGATTGTATCCCTAGTATCTGCTCAAAATATTTAATGGATTTCTTGGTGAATGAAGACGCGAATCCATAACCATCCATCCAACCGCGAGATCGCGAGCTCATATTTAGGGGCAAACTCACTTGACGATCACCCCGAATTACTTCAACGAGTTGCTGATATGGTCAACACGCAAGCTCAGCCAAAGCAAATCACTGTTTTCCTCTCCGATAATCTCCGTAAGCTCCTTTATTTTATAATGGTGCTTTAACAGTAATGGTGCTCACAGATCTCACGTTTATCGTTTAATTTTGCATTAGCCTTGCGGTGTTTCGGCTCACACACTTTTACGATATATCCAGACGCTGTGAAGTCTGGGTGCAGGAATTGAATTGGCTACGCAAGCCGTGGCCACCTGAGAAGGGAAATATGGTTGAGCTTTTTGCAAAGGAAACTCAAATCAATGCAACTGCTGTTGGAGGGCGGGATCAAGCGTGCGCTCAAGTTATTCTAGCGAAGTACGAGTCTATTTCTTTGCAAACATATTTCTAGCTTCCATCAGGCACTTCAAAGATCGCTTTTCAAGAAATTGCTGGTATGGTTGGTCGCAATGCAAATGTGAATGACTCGGTGATCCACATGTGCATTCAGTTCATTTGCGATATCTCCGCGGTACACAGTTAATCCGATCCCATCATGGGATTTTGGGTTGGCCAACGACACCCAAGGTCAAAGGACACAAAACGCCTGATGGAGATGACGTGGTTTTAGACCTTTCGATGAAATATTTGATATTCCCCTTCAACGAAGCAATGCACTGGGCTTTGATTATAGTCGAAGTCGATTACAACGCTGGGTTCACGTTGATTCTATACGATCCTTTAAGCAACTCAAATTGTGAATTGGAAGTAGAATGGCAAGACGCGATGCTACCATTTCTGATCAAGTGGAATGCCGATTGTAATGCGCAAAGGAAGAAATGGAACGAGACGCGAGCAGAGCCTCAACTTCCGCTCCTAATACTGCCAGAAATTACCAAGATCTGGCTTGCGAATCCCAGGCAACCAGACAAAGCTTGTTGTGGTGTCATGATTATAACTCAGACGTATGCTATTGTGAACGGAATGACTGGGTGAAGTCATTGACTGTGGATTATGTACGAACGATGCGACTGCGAGTTCTGTGGATATGCGTGTGCTACTTTACTATGAAAGACATTTCTCCCGAGCGTCGTGAGGGACTGAAAGATGTGCACAACAAGCTAGTTGAGCACCTTGGCAAGATGACTACGCTTGGATAGTTTCACCAGGGAGAGCAAGAGTTTAATGCGCTTAGCAAATATACCGAATGTATTCAATTAGGCGCTATCTTCATTCTCATCGTTTAACCCAGAGCAGCATTGGTGAAGAAGCACTGCAAACGACGGCACATACTCAACGCGGTTTACAGGTGTCGATAGCACCCATTCTGACACTTGTTCTTTGTCTGATCGCAGCTGCTGCAACAGAGTCTCGTTAAGATCAATCAGCTTGTAGTAGTACTTGGACATTTTCACCAAAGCCTCTTCTATCGTCACTAGCTCTTGCATTCTTTACCTGCCCAGCATGCCAGCTGGTACCCCGCTAACCTTGCGCGCTTCGTGGCACCGACACGTACTGCTGCGCTTTGGCTTGGCTGGAGACTTCATCTTCAACGATAGCGCAGACTGAATGGAGAGAGAGCTCTGCCTAATCTAGGCTCCCTTTTGTCCTTGTTTTGTGTTTTCACGTGGTTTGAGGAGCCAAAGATATAGACATTTTGCGCCAATTTTTTTAAAAATATGGTAAATTACATGGAAAACAGCTCCTTCTCCGAATGTTTCCAGTAAGCTTTCGTGGTAATTCATAATTTACATTGGCAATATAATCGCTGCTTCCAAAAAGGTGCGCTTGTTAATTGATACATAACTGATATTAACATGTTACTTGCGATTATGGACGTAGTAACGGGAGCCCATGGATGGAACTGAAGGACGTAGTACACTACTGACGTCACTATAATCGCTATAATCTGTGTGTAATGGAGAAGTGGCTGGAGATGTTCATCTCAGGACATACGGAGTACCCAATGATTCGAATCTGCCCACCTGCAATCGAACTTGATTTCACGTTTACTGATACGTGTTGAAGCTCTCCATGGGTTATTAGGTCTATTTATTCTTCTCGACCTTTTATTTCGCAACTTACTGTCCAAAGGTTCTATTGGATTATCCAATAGAACTGCAACCCAAAAGCCCATTCACCAGGTTCCCCAAGAGGGAGATCGAGAAAAATGCTTCTGACTGCCGTGCGTCTGGTCTTTGGTGAGCAGTCGCCATTGGCCGCGCTGGAGCATGTGGTCAGCAACATCAACGCGTTTGTGTTTGAGGAGAATGATGGCCGCTGGACGCTTGAGAGCGCGTCCGAACGCGGCTTCCTCCGTCTCCTGGACCGACTGCTCATGTGCGAATGGCCTGGCTTCAATCAGCATTGTCGTGAGCTGCGCTTGCAATTTGCCATCAAGCATTCGATAGAGGAAGATGTGTACGATGTGCGCGTGCTGGAGTGGTGGCTGAAGAGCTACATGCCAGAACAGAAGCAGTATCCAATGGATCAAATTTGCTTGTTTGGAATCGTCCACGGGCGGCTACATGTGCTTCAGTGGTTGCACCAAGTAGTGCAGGGCCAGCTATCAGTACCAAGCAATACGGACTCTCCTGAAGTATGGTGCAAATCTCCAGAGGTTGTGCGGTGGCTGTATGAGAACGGAGGGCGTGACTTGCGCTTAGTATTCGTGTTTGAACCCAAGTGTTTGAATGCTGAGACTTTCGAGTCTCTCAAGTGGTGTCTGGTGCATGAAGATCATCAATTCCTCACCATCCAGGATCCTGTGCTGACGCTTGCTGAAGCGATTTATACCGGTCATTTGGATTTTCTTCAGTGGCTGCACGAACATCGACCGGAGAGATGTGGGCCGAGCGTTCTCAATGAAATCGTCGGCGATGGCCACCTCCATGTAGCCAAATGGCTACAGGAGAATTATCCCAAACATTACTTTTCAGATCTGAGATGGAAGTATGGAGGCATCCGTGCTATGAGCAGTTCAGATTTGGAAGCAATCCGATGGGGTGTCAGTGAATTTGATTGGAAAAGCGAGAATGCGCGACTCATCTGGATCACTGATGCAATGAAAATTGCTGCCCATGCTGGAGATTTGAATATGCTTGAATTTGTATCAGAAGTTCGAGAGAGTATTCTGAAAGCTAAGACTTCCTACGTTGAATTTGAATCTGGCGCTGGTGATGATTCAAAGAATTCGCCGTTGAGCGAAGATATTGCGTATTGGGCTGCTATCAATGGCCAAGTGACGGCTTTGGAATGGCTCGAGAATCATCACGAGGACTTGCAAAACCCAAAGTGCCCGACAGAAGCTGTTTTTCATGCTTCTGTGAACGGCCACTTGGATTCCCTCAAATGGCTACACCAACATCGCCCGGAAGGCGCTTGGCGTCGACGAAGCATGAATGCAGCGGCTGCTAACGGGCATCTTGAAATTGTCCGGTGGATGCATGAAAACAGAACAGAAGGGTGTTCGGTATCCGCTATGGATCGTGCAGCAAGAAATGGGCATTTGGAAGTTGTTCAGTGGCTGCACAATAATCGTACAGAAGGGTGCACAACGTACGCAATGGATATGGCGGCAAACAATGGGCATCTGGAGGTAGTTAAATGGCTCCACGAAAACCGAACTGAAGGCTGTACCACAGACGCTATGGATATGGCTGCTGGCCATGGACAGCTACACGTGCTTCAATTCCTGCATGCAAACCGTTCGGAAGGTTGTACAGCCCATGCGAAGGCAAATGCTGCGAATAATGGTCATTTGGAAACGTTTAAGTGGCTTTGTGAGAATCGATCTGAAGGATATGAATCTACAAATAGGCATTCGGAAAGTATATTCAGGCAGTACTCTTCCGGCCATTTGAACGTTATCGAGTTCATGGCACGCCATACGTCGTACCTTCCGTTAGGTAAACTCACGTACGTACTGATCAACCATGGGCGATTTGGAGTGGTCGAGTCGATCCTATGCGATGCTCAAGCGATGGGTGGAGTAGTCTCAATTGACCACAAGTACTTTGATACAGTTACCTCAGAAACCAATCTGGGTTCACACCTTCGCTCCAACGTCTTGATCCCGCTGTTATCCATTCGTATCAATGCGAAGACCATACCGTCAGACCATGTTCAGTTGCCAAACCGAAAGCGCATCAGTTTGACAAGCTAGCCGACATCAGAGCTCCACATCGACCGTAGTTGGCGGAAATCAGCTGACTATGTTGATGTGATTTTGATTGGCATCGTGAGAATGGATGAGATGATGTCGGCAGCTCCTTTGGTCTGCATCGGACATCCGGAAAATACCACGCTACCGCATGCGGCGCACAAGATCGATGTATTCTTTTGGGCCACTGGATTTCGTTTTCCAGTGAGATCACTTCAAATACCGGCTTATATTAGATAAATTACATGTTTCGTTCACTGCTTCCATTGGATAGCAGAGGATTAATTCTCTTGCTGCATCACGTGACGCTGTGGCAGCATTCGCAACATAATCCAAAGACCAAGATACAACCCCAGGAAGATCTGCAAGCCAAACACGGAGAGAAACATCACCATCAGAAGCATGAGCGAATAGCCCACGATCTGCTGTAGCCGTGTGACCGGAGCCCCCGCCACCTCATAGCAGCCGTAGTGACTGTACAATTAGATACATTAGCTCATCAGCGACTTTCCAACAGCAACTTCAAGGCTAAGAAATAAACCCTCGTACCTAGGCTCCCAGTTGCTCCCGCACACCCAACAATACTGGTGCCGACAGTGCGTGCAGGTCATGTGATTGCAGCCCTCGCTCTTCCAGATGCGCATGCTGCAACGTGGACATCCTCGCACAGCGTTCCACTGGCCGACCGATTTCTCCCAGGCCAGATACGAAGGGTCCACTTGAGCTCTGCAGAACCAGAACCGGTGGGCAAAGCCTCGGCACTGGAAGCAGCCGACGGCCTTGCACTTGGGGCACGTGAAGTTCACATTGGAGTCACAGATAATGAGCTCCTCGCATCCAGCACGCGGACACCAGCGAGCGCTCGGGTTCTTTTCGTCCTGCAATATTCGATCAAAGCCATAATAAGTCACCAGATCACTAGTAAAACGGCAGAATGAGGACGTACGTTCTTGCGCTTGACAATAGATTGGAACTGCTGAAGCATCGCGACGCCCAGTACTTCACGTACATCGCGCTCTGTGATCTGCATCTGGCACTCGACCACAGGGCAGATGAACTTGTCTGTATCATCATCATAAGCTCTTTGCATCAGTTCCAATCCATGAAGATAAGAGTTCAGCAGCAGCTCAAGTACCATTCTCGACGTCCTTTTCTCGGATCTTCATGTTCATGTACTGCGATATGCAGTCTACAAACACGCACACAGCGTCAGTATCCACACTCAAGCTGTCAGCTGCGTGTCTCGTCCTCGTTACCGCTGCAGAACTTGTGCTTGCAGCGGCGCAGCCGCACAAAAGTCGAACTGGCGGTGGACCGTTCATTGGCGCTGGCGTCGGCGTGCGGGAGCTCCAGGAGCCCAACCAGCGGCAGCTCCTCCAGGCACACGGGGCAGCTCTGCGGCGCGAAGTGCGCCACCAGCTTCCGGCAGCCGCGCACGACGCGCAGCCACGGCCGCATGACGACGGTCTCTCTCTATTGCGGTATACGACCTGTCCAGTGTGGGACTGAGTTGAGTCCTTCGCACATGTCGCATAAATAGAGCAGCGTCAGTTGATCAAGGTCCAGAGGTTTCTCGCTAAGATCCAGCTGTTAGAAAACGACTCGACTAAGATTAACTGAGCCCAAGGTGGGCTTCAAGTCGGTTAAGTCGAGTTGCTCTCTCCGACTAACGGCGGAACCTTGACACCTCATGCGTCAGTTGGCCAAGTGACTCAGTGGGAAGAATGGCGTGGCTGCCATGGAACGTGGTCTGGGCGCTGCTGCCGGCCAGCTTCACGGACGTCGGCAAGGAGGAGGAGCGCCAGCGGCGGCGCGAGGAGATCGTGCTCGCTCTGCAGAGCACCACGCAGCTCATGCTGCGCTGGTCGCTGCGCGTGACGCAGTTCTCGCTCGTGTTCTCCGTGCTCTTCGCTGTGGCCACGATGCTCTACTGCCTGCTCTACTACGCTGTGATTCCGGCACGACTGCACGAGCAGGAGATCTTCTTCGACTACGGCAACCACGCGGGTATGGTCAAGGACGGACAGAAGACGCTCACGCTGCCCAGCGCCACGCTCAACCTGCTGGACCCGGTGCACCAGTGGCAGGCTTCGCAGCTGGTCACGCTGCCGGCGCCCGTGGGCAGCGCGCTCGTGCCCGGCGTCAAGTACGACGTGTTCGTGGAGCTCAACGTGCCGGAATCCGACGTGAACGTGGACGTGGGCATGTTTATGCTGCAGACCACGCTCACTTCAGCGCAGGGCGAGTTCCTGGCCTCCAGCTCTCGGCCGGCGATCGTGCACGACTCGCACTCGCTGGTGCGCATGGTGCGCATGGGGGTACGGCTGATCCCCTTCGTGCTGGGGCTGATGGATCCGGCGCAGACCATCCGCGTGCTCGTGGTCAACGGCTTCACGGAGACCAAGGAGCATCCGCTGACCAATGTCTCTATCGTTTTGAACCACCCGGAGCTGCAGATCTACACGGCCAAGCTCACGATCATCGCGCAGCTCTCGGGCGTGCGCTATCTGATGTACCACTGGTCCATGTCGACTGCTCTGCTTGCCATCTTGAACATCGTCTTTGTGGAAGCTATGGGTTTATTGATTTTGTATGCGTTCTACAACCTGCCGCAGCCAGCGGAGAGTGTCGAACTGGTGGACTCGATGGACCTCGGCGCCGGCCAAAGCGGAGACTCAAGTGGAGCAGTAGCCTCATCGGATCAACCCCAGAGCAACGCCCCCGCCAGTGGATCTTCCATTGAAGACTACGACCCAGCGATAAAGAGCGAGCCAGCAGACAACTCCAAGATCTCAAGCGACGCGTTTGAAGTGAAGAAGGAACCAGAGTCGACGTTGCATTACCGTGTGAGCTCAAGCCATGGCTACGCTAGCTGAGTTCGTGCGACAGTGTTGTAGTCTGGTGCTTGGTGTCGAAATTCAATTGCGTACTGATTCGTGTGCTACTTTGGGCTAGTTGGAGCAGTCATTAGTGCGTTTGCAATATGATTTTTAGTTATGAACGGGAACTTGGATTGTTTTCAATTGAATAGCTCAGCTATTCCAAATTCAGGTCTTAATGGCCTCCAGATCGATGAAACGGCTCTGTAGTGACGCAATTCCCTTCTCATGGAACAACTTGGATAGCAGCACTTCCGCCGTTTCAAAGTCATTGCACTCAATAAAGTGGTCCAAAAACCACCCAAGACGATCATGCTTCGTGTACAGCGCCTGGACCTTTAGGATTCGCTTATGAGCATCGCTACCACGCATTTGCCACATGATCATGTCTGGATCGAATGGTTCGGATCGGTTTTCTTGAAGCCATATGAACGTCTCGTAATGACCTCGTGCTGCTGCGAATTCCTGAGCGTCTGACGTGCATCCCTCATGGCGATTCTTATGCAGAAATTGAACCACTTCCAAATGGCCACTAGCTGCAGCTGAATCCATCGCGTTTGTCGTACATCCTTCAGTTCGATATTCGTGCAACCATTGGACCACATTCAAATGCCCATTCTGTGCTGCCCGATCCATCCCTTGCGATGAACACCCTTCCGATCGGTTCTTATCCAGCCACTGGACTATTTCAAGATGTCCAGCTGCAGCAGCTTGGTCTATTGCCTCTGTTGTACAGCCTTCCGAGCGGTTCTGGTGCAACCATTGGACAACTTCCAAATGCCCGTTTTGAGCAGCACCATCCATTGCGCTAGTCGTACAGCCTTGGCTGGAGTGATCATGGAGCCACTGAACGGCTACAAGGTGGCCATTTGCAGCGGCTTCATCCATCATCGATGAGGTCAAGACAGAATCAGATGAATCTCCATCGCCATCGGTCTTGAGAATCTCCATTCGCATCTTGTAAACAAACTCAAGAATCTCCAACTTGCCTGTCGCTGCAGCAAACATGATCGCTTGGTCCATCCAATCGAGACGCCTCGTCGCATCTGCCCATTCGAATTCACTCGCGACCCAATGAACGAGATCCAGGTCATACTGAATCTGACTCGCATCGCTGGAGATTTGAAACGTGTCGTTCGGATCAAAGAAATAGTGCTCCGAGTTCTTCTCTTGAAGCCACTTTGCCACTTGGAGCTGACCAAAGCGCAGCGCATGGCTGATTTGGTACTGATCAAAGAGGCTGGAGTGCTTCTCGTAAATCCATTGCAGTACCTTCAGGTGGCCCGTTTCAACTGCTTCGGCGATCATTCGTTCTGCTCCCTGGATCTCGAGCGGATCCTTTGCACCTTGGTAGGCGAAGTAGCGCTTGATGGATTCAAAGCTTGCGCCTGGCTTCCAGCGACTGTACGGCGGAACCCCCGCGCACGAGATCTGATCGCCATGATCAAACAGCCAGACCACGACCTCGAGGTCAGAACAGTACACAGAGCTCTCCACATGCGGCAGTTTGCCCTGCGTTTCCTGGCAGATCCACTGCAGCATAGGAAGATGTGCGTATTGAATGGCGAGCGCATATACATCTGCCATTGAAAACAGCGTCTGGTCAGGCATATATCTTCTGAGCCACCATTCGACCACTTGCACGTCGTATCCGTGCCTTATCGTGTCGTGAACGGCCCATTGCAGTCGCCCCTCTCGACATTTTTGATTGAAGCCTGGATACTCCATCTTGAGCAGTCGATCCAGTAGCCAACGAAAGCCGAGCTTGGAGGCGCTCTCCAGGGTCCACTGACTGGCGCCTGACCAGATAAACGCTTCGATTACGGGGATCACATGTGGAAGTACATTCACATGCTGCAACCTAGAGCAGACGATTCGCACACTAGTCAGGAGATTCTCCAAGCGTACGAGGTCTCCTGGCTTGAACCTTTTCAGCCTTTGGTTGCTGCTTAAGTCCTTCGCCACAGCTCCTTTGGCTTCGGGCCCTGAAGGCGAGCTCATGGAGCCTCAAGCTTGACGAGATGGCGTTGAAAATGAGCTGCTGAGAATAGAACGAACGATGGGGAGGCTTCTATTTGGAGTTGGGTACCTTCTTGCTTTGAACATATTTTTATTTGATGGAGACTGCGCTGCGTCATGAGACGCAAAAAGATCGACGCGTTTGTTGGAGCCAGTGGAAGCTGGAGAGCACCTTCACGTCTGACTCTGTTTGCATACCGGATCAGAAAGTGTGATCATTGGCATCCTTATTTGCTGCCACCACTACTGAAGTTGCTCAACCAAGAAACCAACCGGACCTGCGGTCTGTTGACTGGCATCTTAATACGAGCTGCATTTAATCGCTGCTTGATGTACGACTTCAAAGCTTTGCAGCAACTTGGAAATTTTTAAATGCCTTCGCGAGAATCGAAAAGGAGGCTGCAACCCTTTTACTATTCACGTTGGTTGCGAGGAAAATGGCGCAACGAACAAATAAATTCAATGCAGAGACCAGCTTCTGTAATGTATAACATACTCACTTTCGGCATTACAAAAAATCAATATATTCGCTTTCAATGTGGGTCACTCCCTGCGCATGAGCCTCAGCAAGTAGCAATCCGACTGTTTCAAAGTCAGCAAAATCTGTGATGAGCCAGTTCACATTCGAGCCAAGGCGACCGTGATTTGTGTAAAGCGCCTGGTACTTGAAGATATTATGATAAACAGATTCGTGACACATCAGCCAATCTTCATCCACAGGAGAGTATGGCTCCTGTCGGTTTGCTTGAAGCCACCTGAACATCTCATTAAGATTCTCAGCCGCCGCATATTCAATTGCATAGGTTGTACATCCCTCCTGACGAATCAAATGCAGGAATTGAACCACGTCTAAATGTCCTTTCGCAGCGGCACGATCCATAGCGTTGGTGGTAACGTGGCACGACTCGTTCCCCTTGAAACCATTCGCAACATCTTCGGACACTCTGGCATCCTGTACATTAGCAACTCCTAGTGATGTCGAGCAGTTGAGAACTATAGGTTAATCCGTTTATCTAGCCGCTTCAAAACATATTGACGTCAGATGGCGACACCTGAATATGTTTAATGCGGGTGCATCAAGAAGGAGAGTCCCAAGATCTTAGTTTTTGTAATTTAAAGCAACTCGCAGAGTGATTGTCTCTGCTTTCTCCCTGTCCTTGGTACGCGGACGAAGACAGCGCATTCAAGATCAGTTCTGCCGAAGGTGCGACCATTCAAACGATCGAGAGCGGGTGTCTGGAATCCTTACAGTGGCTTCATGGGTATCGGCCACAGCTCTTTGAAGCGCGTCAACTCGACTGTGCCGTCCGAAATGGACGTCTGGAGATGGCAAAGTAGCTGCAAGATACGTTCCCCAGGCATTTTTTCAACGATCCACAGAAGACTTTTAAAGATTCCTTCTTCAAACGCCCGTACAAGTACGATCTTGACATGGTGCGATGGGTCGTCTCTGAATTATTGGGCAAATGAAAGCACTCGTCTTGAATGGCTGGATGAAGCCACGACATTTGCTGCACGATCTGGAAAGTTGGAGATGCTTGCGTACCTTTACAACATTCGAGTGGATGATATTATGACAAACCATCCTGCATTTAATGAGGTACTTCGCTTTTCAGTTCAGATTTGATGCATGAAGCTGCTGGTAGTGGAAATCTTCCATCTGTTCAATGGCTCCACGGCCATAAAGACCAGCAATGCACAGCAAAAGCAATGGACAATGCGGCTGCAAATGGTTATTTGAACGTAATCCAGTGGTTGCATCAGAATCGCTCCGAATGATGTACATCAAGCGCAATGGATAATGCTTCTGCAGGCGGGCATTTAGCTGTGGTCCAGTGGCTGCATGAAAATCGGTCTGAAGGCTGCACAACAAAGGCCATGGACTTAGCTGCTGAGAATGGGTATTTGCAATTGGTCAAATGGCTTCACGAGAACTGGACCGAAGGATGTGAGGGTGGCGAGAAGACGAGGAAATCGGTTGAAGCGACCTTGCCGCTGGCACTGTGCCGGAGCATGTCAATAATGCGCTCGAGGGCGGGGGCATCGATGGTCGTAAGTAACGAAGATGGGCCGCATAGTTGGAGTAAAGCTGCAGCACCTGTTGGCAAGAGGTAGCGGCCGGTATCTGACGTCGATATCTTCTGTCTCTTGTTGGCAATTTTATGTGGCCTGAAGGTGTGGTCTTCTCGTTGTTACGGATGGCTAAAAGGGAGTGCGAAGCCATTCCAAATTAGACTGTGAGCTAACCTTTTCAATGTACTTTCGGTCAACGGCGACTACTCATTTATCGCTCGACTACTTCAAATTGCCCATGAGTGATCAGTTTATACACGAGATCTCTCAGCGGTAGATAAACCATTTAGTTTTTACATCCTACTTATGCAATCCATATTGCAAGACTTCACAACGACTCAACGTATTCACTTTCAATCGAGGTCATTCCTTTGGCACAGGCATCCGACAACAGCTGCTCAACCGTTTCAAAGTCAGCACTGTCCGTGATGAATTGGTCCACAAACCAACCAAGACGATCATGATTTGTATAAAGTGCCTGGCACTTGAGCACACTGAAGTAAGCTTCCTCAGCACGAGACAGCCGTAGCTCCAGATCTGGAACAAATGGCTCCGATCGGTTCTCTTGAAGCCATCTGAAAGTTTCATAGTGACCCATGGCTGCTGCAGATTCTTGCGCCTCAGTCGTGCAGCCTTCGTGGCGATTGGCATGCAGGAATTGAACTACGTCCAAATGACCATTTTCCGCCGCCAAATCCATAGCTCGAGTGGTGCAGCCTTCGGTTCGATTCGCATGAAGCCACTTGACGATCCCCAAATGCCCATGGTATGCAGCTAAATCCATCGCTCTCACTGTGCACCCTTCTTGGCGATGTTCATGTAACCATTGGACTACGTCAAGGTGTCCATTGCGTGCAGCTGAATCTCCATTGCGTCTGTCGTACACCCTTCAGAGCGATTTTGATGCAACCATCGGACTACGTTTAGATGACCTTTAGCAGCCGCATTGTCCATCGCTTTTGTTGTACAACGTTGATCGTGATGATGGTGTAACCACTGAATGTCGGCGAGTTGGCCAGTACCAGCAAATTCGTCCATAGCGGCCGAGCTGAATACTAAATCACAGGCCTTTCTGCAAGCAGCTTGGTCGTTCTTGACAGTATCCACAAGAATATCGTGAAGGAGTTGCAACATCTCCAACTTCCCTGACTTGGACGCAAACCTCATTGCTTCAATCGTCCATTTGGTACGTTTGGTTTTGTCGGCCCAGTTATATTCCCAGGCAACCCATCGGATCATGGCCAAGTCGTACTTGTATGGGCCTTTCAAGATGGATTCATGGAAACAATCCTGCAAATCCTTGAAATGAAACTTGGGGAACGTCTCTTGCAGCCACTTGGCCATCTCCAGACGAGCATTTCGGATGGCGCAGTCGAGATGCAGACTCGATTCAAAGATCTGCGGTCGATGCAAGCGCAGCCACTGCAGAGACTTCATGTCGCCTTGCTCGATCGCTATAGTGGCTGCTTCTCGCTCAAGCTCGATCTGAAATGAACTGTCTTCATCTTGATAGCCGGAAGGAACACTTCTGGGTGGCGTGGAAATTGGTGTGTGGTACCCAGCGACTGCTAAGAAGCATAAGCTTGGCGGACGAGTGACGACCGCCGTACTCGTGTAGCCACACAATCACATCAGGATTTGTGCATCTCATAGGATTCTCCAGATGCGGTAAGTCGCCATTTGCCTCTTGATAGATCCACTCCAATACCGGGAAGTGTCCGCGCTTAACGGCAAGTTCCAAGGCACAAGCCATTGAGAAAACGTCCTGATCAGGCATATAGCTTCTGAGCCACCACTCCAACACGTGCACATCGTATCTGGACTCTATAGCACGCGCTGCAGCCTTGCACAATCGTTTCTCGCGGCATTTGCGGTTGAATCCTGGCCACTCGCGCTTGAGAAGGAGATCCATCAGACGGACAAAGCCATGCTTGGAGGCGTTCTCCAGCGTCCAGTGGCTGGCTCCCACCCATAGGAAGGTGTCCACTTGGTCTGCCACATGAGGCAGTGCAGCCACGTGCGGATGGACAGAGCAGACCGGATGAACGGCAGTTAGGACCTTCGCCATGTTCGCGTCTGAGGAAGAATACGAGTTGCTCCAAATAGAAGGCATGCTTCAAATAGAAGATTGTACCCACGAATGAAGGCGACTACAGTATTTGAAGTATTCGGTGTCAAAGCCAAGAGAGAGACCAAATGGCGGAGCTCCTGACGGCTGTGAGGCTCGTGTGCGGCAGTCAAGAGCGTGTGGCTGCGCTACCTCATGTGGCGCATACGATAGACAACTTCCTCTGGGTGGTCACAAGCACTTGGAGCCTGGAAAATGCCTCAAAGCCCGGCTTCATTCGTTTGATGGACCACCTATTGAAGATCGAGTGGCCTTATTACACTCAACGATGCCGCGAGGGGCGCTTGCATCGCGCCCTCAGGGCTGCTGTGTGTCGTGGATACGATGCTCAAGTGGTGGAGTGGTGGTTTAAGACGTACATGCCAGGCCAAACCGTGTTGCCCCTGACTACCGTCTACAAGCTCGCCTTCAGACACACGCGGCTTCAACCGCTGGAGTGGATCTACCAAGAGATCGATGGGGACCTGCCAAGTCCTGAATATTGTGAATCTCCTGATACTGTGGCCTGGCTGCTGGACCATGGCGACCACTCGTGCACTCGGCTTTCACTGCACCACGGCTATGAGTCAGAGGCCACGTTCCAGTCCATCAAGCGCTGCTTCACGTATCGAGACGAGAACGACTCATTCGAGATCTACGGCAGTGAGTATGTGCTGGATGAAGCCATTCATCGTGGTCGGCTGGAGGATCTGAAGTGGCTCCACAAGCATCGACCTCAGCTCTTTGACACCAATCATACAGCCCTCCACAGGAGCAACCACAATGCCGCGAAGCTTCTCAGAAATGCCGTTCGCTATGGGAATCTTGATGTGGCGAAATGGCTGGCGGATACCTTTCCCGAGCTTCAACTTAACGATCCAAGACGATCTTTCGAAGACTCCCTTGAGGATTTACGTCCATACAGATACAACTTAGACATGCTCAAGTGGGTCTTATGTGAATTCTTTTGGAGGAAACCGAGGAACCGCAGCTACTGGATGTGCGACGCAAGGGATTACGCTGCTCGTTCTGGAAACCTGGAGATGCTGGAGTTTGTATACAAGATTCGTATGAAGAATTTCAGTAGTTTCCAAGCTGCTTCGAAAGCAATGCGACGATGGGGCGAATCGCAATCGCCGGTCATGGACGACGCAGCTGCTCTGGGTCGCCTAGATATTTTGCAATTTTTCCATGGTCACCGAAGTCGTCGATACACAGCCAGAGCTCTGAGTGTTGCGGCTGCTAATGGACACCTGGAAGTAGTCCAATGGTTGCACAAGAATCGATCCAAAGGATGTACGACAAAAGCTATGGATGCTGCAGCTGCAAATGGCCATCTTGAAATCGTCCAGTGGTTGAATCAACAGCGATCTGAAGGCTGTAAGGCTGTAAGGCAAAACCTAGAGGCATTGCTGGTGGAAATGCGCCTTAAAAAGAGTGGTTGCACTGGAACCGATCAAAGGGCGAACCTGCTGAAGCGATGGATTCAAATTATGGATTTCTTGAAAGAGCTCCGTAAATGCGACACACTTGCCCCTGTTAAGTGCTATTGTACGAATGCCATGAAATCGCACGCACGGCCTGACAACAGCGCTGTGGGTGAAGGTGCTACACGGCGTCACATCGTCTCAGAGCGACTCATGGACGATTTGAAATGTCATCATCAAGCCTAAGTAGCCAATCAGCAAAGTGGTGAAGCGCACAGCTGGTCTTTGAGAACTGATGTTGACGATTTTCAAGTTGAGCTGTCGTCATGAGCGTGTGCGCTCCGCAACGGAGCAAAATGTTGCTAAAGTTGCTCAAGCTGAACTGCACTGGCTCACGGGGATACAATCGTAAAGGATTGGCAACTTCAGAAAGGTATTCAACTACATAGTTAATATGGACGTTGTAGTCGAAGAGCGCTTTCTTCTCATCCGAGAGATGATGCCGTGCAATCCTTTCGATGGTGCTATGAAGGATAATCATGCATCAAGTCAGAACATGCATCAATGATCGGAAATCTGCCAATCGAGTGTGCGTGCTCCATCTCAATAGATACCCTCGCTAGCTTGCCGTTCTATCTGCTGCTCATTCCTCAATCTTCCTCCTCCTGATTCAACTGCCTCCAGATGAAGACCTTCAGCTTCACCGCTCTTATTGTATCGCTCCTGGTAGCAACTGCCTCGGCTGACCTCACGACCGTCGAAGAATCCGACTCGACGATCTCCTGCACGCTTTCAGGAACGTATGTGGATGGAACCAACGTGACTTCTTGCAACACGCTCGAAATCTCGTCGCTGACGGTTCCTGCCGGAGTGACGCTGGATCTCCGAAAGGTCAAGGCTGGTTCCAAGATCACGTTTACGGGCACCAGCACCTTCGGCACAGAGGTTCGTAAGTCCATTGTTACCTTTTCTGGTGCCGATTTAACGCTCGATTGTTTTCTCATTAGCTGTGGGACGGCCCGCTGGTCTACCTGTCCGGAAAGAACCTGGAAGTCTCTGGTGACGGCATCTTGGACGGCCAGGGGGCCTGGTACTGGGCTCAGGCCCAGTCCGTCACGCGTCCGGTGTTTTTCCGTATGTGGAAGGTCATTGACTCGACGGTCTCCAGCTTCAACATCCATAACGCTCCGTACCGCACGTTCAGCATCCTGAACACCAACAACACGGTCGTGGAGAACCTGACGCTGGACTCCAGCGCTGGCGATGGCCTCGCAAAGAACACGGACGGCTTCGATCTGAGCCAGAACGACGGCGTCACGATCCAGAACTGCAAGGTGCACAACCAGGACGACTGCCTGGCCATGCAGTCCAGCTACAACACCGTCTTCTCAGGCAACACGTGCACTGGAGGCCACGGTATCTCCATCGGATCTCTCGGCGGCGCTGCGGCTGATTACACCACGACCGTGTCGGGCCTGATCGTCAAGAACAACAAGATCGTCAACAACGTCAACGGCATCCGCATCAAGACCATCATCGGCATGCAGGGCCTCGTGTACAACGCCACGTACACGAACAACATTCTCAAGAACGTCACGAACGCCATCGTGGTTCACTCGGACTACAACAAGACCCAGGGCGGGTACTCCGGCATCCCCAACAGCATGGTGCCTATCAAGGAGATCACCATCAACGGCCTCTCGGGCACGGCCACCAACAAGTGGGACGTCGTGGCCAACTCGGAGGTGGTCTCAGACTGGAGCTTCTCGAACATTGCTGTGACGGCGACTTCTCTTGGCTCGTGCTCGGGTGAACCCAGCGACGTGACCTGCTCGTAGATCAATCATCGCTTCCTACTGTGGAGATTACAGTGCAGCCGAACAATACATACCATTCATGCATTTTTCTCATGATCAAGAGTTTCCATTTGCGTGATATCGACATCGCTTTCTCCACAGCATGCCCTGCACGGTATCATTTGACTGTGAAAATGGATAATCAGTGCACCATTCTACGTCGTATCCATGCCTCATAGTCTCGTGAACGGCCAATCGCAGTCGCCTCTTTCGGCATGTTCGGTTGAAAGCCTGAACACTCAATCTTGAGCAGACGGCCCAACAGAAAAGGAAGCCTCGCTTGAACGCTCCCTCCAGGGTCCACTGGTCTACCCAGCCCACGGATAAACGTCCATCGTGGGTACCACGTGCGCGAGAGCACAGACGACTCGCACAGCCGTCAGTAGAATCTCCACGCTCACGAAGTCTCCTGGTGAACGCAGGGGCTTCTATTAGGACGTGAATACAGACTTCTATTTGGAGCGAACTCACCAATCCCCAATCCATGATGGAGATAAAGGAGCTCCTGACGGCTGTGCGAGTCGTCTGCGCTCACGTGGCTGCGCTGCCGCACGTAGCACACAAGATCGACGAGTTTCTCTGGGCTGGCATCAGCCACTGCACGCTGGAGAGCGCATCTAAGCGAGGCTTTGTGCGTCTTCTAGATCGCCTGCTCATGCGCGAGCGACCTGGCTACAATAGCAAGTGTCGTGTTCTGCGCTTATCTCACGCTATTGAAAGCGTTTTGACACACAGATACGACATTCACGTGCTGAAATGGTGGCTAAGAAGCTACATGCCTGATCAGAGCGTGCTTTCACTGGCCTCCCTCACCAAGCTTGCCATCGAGAGAGCGCAGCTTCCCGTCCTGGAGTGGCTCTACCAAGAAACCAAGGGCGACCTGCCGCATCTGCAGGACCCTGCTTCGTGCTATGATGCGAAGATCGTGGTCTGGACGCACGAGCATGGCGGACGGCACTTATGTGGAAACCTGTCGCTGTATGGCCCCTGGAGAACAGAAACCAGCTTCCATTCCATTCAGAAGTGTTTTGCTTATGAAGACGAAGACTGCGCATTCGAGATCCAGGGAGCGGAGTATCTCGTGGCTAATGCGATTAAGCGTGGAGAGCTCGAGGCTTTGCAGTGGTTCGTTGAGCATCGACCAAAGCTGTTTAAACCAGATAATCTCGATCACGCGGTCCATCATGGCCGTCTGGAGGTGGCAAAGTGGCTGCTGAAGAGCTTCCCGCAGCATTTTTTCTCCGATCCTTTTCGAACATTCAGCAATGCGCTTTTCAAGGGTCCTGTTAAATACGACTTTGGAATGGCTCAATGGATCATCAGCAAATTCCCCTGGGTGGACGAGAACAAACGCCTTGCCTGGATGAACGAAGCTATGCTATTCGCTGCTGACCTAGGCAAATTGGAGTTGCTGGAGTTCATTCATATGATCTTACTGGAAGCATTCAAGACTGGTCAGACTACCAAAGAAGATGATACTATAGAAGAATTAGCGTTAACCCCAGCTGTTATGGATGCTGCAGCTGCAAATTGCCACTTAAATGTCGTCCAGTGGTTGTATCAGAATGGCTCCTCATGCACAACAGATGCGATGGATAAGGCTGCTAAGGGCGGGCATCTCGAAATGATCCAGTGGTTGCACGAAAACCGATCAGAAGGCTGCTCAACAAACGCTATGGGGTTCGCTTCAGGACATGGACACGTGCGTGTGGTCAAATGGCTCCACGAGAATCGAAGCGAAGGCTGCACCACGTTCGCTATGAATTCTGCAGCGGAGAATGGACATCTGGAAATTGTCCGGTGGTTGCACGAAAACCGAAC